>JAJMHY010000061.1:0-44998 GCA_030583325.1 Saccharomycopsis selenospora | reverse complement strand
ACAATATTGAGTTAAAATCTCACAGATTAATAGAACAAAAAGTTTTAATATAGGGTCAAGATAGTAAAAAGTTTTAACTAGAGGATCAGTTGCATGCTGTCACCCATTGTGGTTGTATAGTGTAGTGGTTATCACTTTCGGTTTTGATTGATTTGAAATTTCCGAACAACCCCGGTTCGAATCCGGGTACGACCTTTTTTTCTATAATTTTTACAAATTAATTTATTAATCATTGGTATTTTTTATTTTTTTTATAAATAATATAGTAACATAGACCAAAGAGCCATTAATTAACTCAAATATGCATATGTGATGAATGCGTGGTCAAATAATTAAAAGTCTCATCGAATGCACTCAACTACTGCTTTATAGGCATTTTCTTTCATATTTTTTTTCCTAAATACGATTTATTCAATATATATTGCTACTATAACGTAAAATTATAATAATTTAATAAGAAAAATATAATTAATTGAATACTTCACCTCATAATTAATGTTATTTGTTTCTTTTTTTATTACAATATAGTCCATGTTGAAAATGATTTATTATGAATGATCCATATATTTGGACTTTGAAAAAATTCCGCCTTGTTATTTTTTTATTTTTATTTTTATTTTTCAAATTTTTTGTATCAACAATTAATATATATTTACACATAAATAATATAATAACCAACTTAATAATAGGAATAAATTAAAATAAAATAATGGATTCAAATAGATATAATAAATCATCAAGCAATTTACTTGAACTTACTTTGAAAAAAAACAAGAATCAAAGGAAAAGACAAACATGGAAGAAATTATTATGGCTTAAACAAAATTATCCAGATAATTATGTAGACTCTTCGTTTTTATCTCAGCTTCGAAGAAACTCAACAGTTATGAAATATAACTATTGGAAATTAGTCAGTGATTTTGGTTTAGTTAATATTCATTTATGCGACACTACGATGATATTGATTATATTTTACGGATTATATAACGAAGGTTGGTCTCCATTTATTCCTACATTCATAAGTTGCTTAATAACGTTCACCAGTTATTTGATATGGGAATCATATGCAAATGACCATTTTAATGTATCAGACCAATTATCGACTTTGAAATCTGCACTACTTATTGTGTTTACTGTATTAACGCTATCCCCTGTACTTCGATCATTAACCAAATCTACTTCTTCAGATTCTATTTGGGCATTATCAACGTGGTTGACTATATTGAACATTATCTGTCATAATTATGAATTTGACATTAGTAAAGTTGATCATTTCAAATCATCTGCATTATCTTCAAACCTTCTTTTTGCTAATATTATTGTGCTATCATCAAGATTAGATTCTAACATGTCTGTGTTTTGCTTCATTTTAATTTCAATTCAACTTTATGGGCTTTCACCACTTTTCCAATTCAGAATAAGGAAAACTTTGAAATTTGATAATTGTGCTTCTTTAGGTGTTGCTTATTTTACAATCGTTAGTATATTGATATTTTATATTAGCAGCAATTATTTAATACTATTTATTTGGTTTAGTATTAATTCGATGGTGATTATTTTTTGTCCTTGGTACTTTTTGTTCCTTCAAAAATATAAGAATGAATTACAAGGTCCATGGGATCCAGCTAAACCAAAAATATAAAATTTATAATAAATTTGTCTTTTTATAGATCTTGTAATATATTATCTTGTTATTATTTACTCTAATTTGCGAACTAGTAGAACGAACAAAAATAAATAAATAAATATATATTCAAGAGAAACCATAGATTAAAAAAGAGGTGAAAAAAAAAAAACAATAATAAAAAATGATCTGTAGAATACAACAGTTTAATGAAACAACAAAAGAGAATAAAAACAAAAAGAAAAAAAAAAGTATAAAGAAATTTATAAATATTTTGCCCACTATCCAATACGTAATATTAAAATTCTATTGCCATTACATATTGGGATATAACCTACTCTTTTATTTTTGAATCAATATTTTCAATATTGGTACTGCTTTCTGACTTCTTGGCTAATTCTGGTTCAATATTTTCAGAATTTTCAGTTAAGGCAGATTCTATATCAATACTATTACCAGATAATTCTGGTTCAATAGAAGCAGTATTTTCAGTCAATGCAGGCTCTATATTATAGTTCTCATCTTCTTTGTTATCGTGCTCTTTTATTATTTTATCAGCAACTGCAATTGCAGATTTACTATCTTTATCAGTAGTAGAATGACCTGATTCCGATTGAGCTTCAAGTTCAGCAGCAGCAGCCTCAGCGGCAGCTTCAGCTTCAGCAGCTTCAGAGTCAGTTAAAGCATTACTGAATTGATTATTAGAATCTGAATATGGATTAGGATAAGGAAATGCTTGATATGGATTTTTATGAGTTTGTTCAACAATTACTGGTTTAACATCTTTTTCAGTAAAATTATTACTAACATTATTAATATTATTATTTAATTCGTTATCCTTTTCTGCAACAGCTGTTATTTGCTTAGTCAATAAGGCAACTTGAGCGTCCATATCCTCTTTAAAATTTGATTTCACATTAACACTATCATCACCATTGACTTTATTATTATTTTTGAGATCATTATTATTACTATTATTGTTATTATTATTATTATTATACACTTGGTTTTGTTGATTTGCAGATGTTGTAGAAATAGAGTTAGAATTAGATATAGCAGCAGCAGTAGCAGCAGCGGATCCTGACGTAGCAGCAGCAGTAGCAGAATTGGCATCAGCGTCAGCACTTTGCCTCATTGCCGCCTGTGATAAAACTTTCAAAGTATTGTCAGAAGAAGCTGCAACAGCAGAAGCCGCTACAGCAGCGACATCAACATTATCATTGCCATTGCTAGTACCATTGCCATTTTCACTATTTTTATTTTTAGAACTTTTAGAATTTTTATGAGTTGCTTTACGTACTCTTATTCTCGAACCCATACTTTTCAAAACTAAAGTCAATTGTGGTGATGCCCGTAAACCTGGGAAAAATTTAGCATTATAAACTTTAAAATGCTCAGATGCTATTTCACCTCTATAGATGACGTTGTTAGAAGGGCTACCACAATTTGTTAAAGGGAATTCATAAAGTTTGAATCTCAATCTATAATAAGCTTCAAATCTAACTGAAATATCACTAAAAACAAAATATGCTTTAATATCCAAAGAATCATCAGAATTCCCATTACCAGAATTGTCATTTGTGTTTAAAGTACTGACAATATTAGCAGATACTGTAGTAGTTCCAAAAATCAAATCATCCATTTTAGCTTCCAAATTCTTCTTTCTTCTTTTAAAATTCTGTTGACTTGCAGCAGTACCCAATTTTGCTTCTTCTTGGTCCACTAATTCTGCAGTTGCAGTCATTATTAAAAAAGTGTAGCCATGATCAACAACATCAATTCCCTTGTTATCCAACGAAACTTTCACGATTGGCGGAGGATCAAGAGATCTTCTTCCAGTAAATGATTTAGTGCTACCACATGCTCTTGCTCTGTCAGGTTGTTGAACAATTTCAAGTTTATACTTTGGTTGAATAGCTTTAATTACGCTAGATTCAAGAGGCTTTAGCTGATAAGAACCCTTTGCCATTATTGATAATTATTGCAGCGACTCAAATGTTTAGACTAAAAATTAAATGAAATAAATCAATTTATAATTTTTAAATTAAAGTGACGCGCAATTTAGAAATTATTCTAGGAATTTCTAAATATATAATTGTTATTGTGGATGAATAGCTAATAAACGAAAATACCACTAGATTACTATTTTATTCAAAAAAAAAAAAAACAAAAAAAAACAATAATTTAATTAGAAAAAAATATAAAACTTCTAAAAAAATATTAATTTTTGATTGAATATTATTATCAACAATAGATATATCTCTAATTATATATCTCTAAATATATCTTAAAAGAAAGGTAGGTTGTGTTATAGGCTTTGATGATATTAGGATATTTAGTGAATAATTCAAAGAAAAAAATTCATAATAAGAAAAATAAAAAAAATAAACAAAATATCAGAAAGAAAAAGGGATGTAAAAAGAGAAAAAATCGAGAAAAAAAATCGAAAAAAAAACCAAACAAGCGGTGTAATGAATCTTGTTCCTAATTGGTGGGTGGTATAATTGACCCGCTTAATTGGAATGATTATGAACCGCTGTCACACAAAGGCAACAAACAAAAAACTACAGCAAGCGAAAACTATACAAACAAAAACAATTTGAATGTAATGACCTACAGCAGTTTAGTTAATGGTTTACTTAAAATATATACAGAACGAAGCAACTAAGGTTATTCTTGATATAAATAATTAAATAAATGAGTAATCAGTTATCAAGGGTGTTATCAGCTCCCCAAAATAATAATATATCTAACGGTGATTCTGATTATGATGAGTTTGAACATGATGAGGCTACAGGGTTTGAAGAGCAATTACAAAGAGTAGTCTCAACACCTGATGAGGGGAATATCCGTGCAGCAAATCATCAACCAAGTTACCCAGGGGATTTAAATACCACCACTACTACAACTACTACTACTTATGGGGATGATTCGGATAGTAATAGCGTGAGATATTTCAATGATCAATATGCCCCAAAGAAAGATTCTATTTCAAATTCTAATGCTACTTCTAATGCAAATTCTGAGGTTAATTCATTAAACGAAACTTATACAAAAGTACGAGACAGAAATAGAAGAGCAACTAAATTGACTAGAAGTCGTAACAATAGTCTTGTTGATACTTATTCTAGCTCGAAGAATAATATACTACCACAGGTAAGACGTAATACTGTAGGCATTGGCTTGAAAGATTCTCAAAAGTATTTAGATTCACAACTGCAACAGCAAATATTATCATCACAACCACGTTCACTGTCAGAGTTTGGTACAACTGGGGGTAGTAAAAGTTTAATAGATAATTCTTTTGATTTTGAATCTTCTGTTGATGGGCTCAGTGTTAAGAATACTGCCACAAATAATAATAATACCAATGTTGCATTACATAAAGAAATATCTACAAATATACTACAAGATTTAGATATTCATAAATTGAATGATCAAATTCCATCTGTTGTTCCAGCTGTCAACTATCAGGATCAATTATGGACTCAAATTGATGTGCTAGATGATGTCCTAGCGACATCTAGAGATGCTGTTAAAAATAATACTTTCTTTAATCCTGATACCGAGATAAAATTAAAGAATTTAAGAAGATCACAAAAGAATTTATTACTGTCAATGAAAAAATTAGAAAAGAAAATTGATACAAATTACAATAAGAAGATTTGGTTCGAGTTTGACATTGATTTGGAAAAAATGAATGACTTGAAAAATCTTTATAATAAAGAACAGTTTAAAAATATGAAGAGCAATATTGATGATGTTAAAAAGGAATTAAATAATGTCTCTACTTTATTAAAAGCTTGTGGGAATGATTCCGATGATCTGATATCTTTATCATAAATAGAAAACAATATAGTTATGGGTGGAAATACAAAATAATTAATCATTATGATTTTTTGACAGAGGTACACTGTTGTAAGTTGTCTTGACTTTAATACATGCAATGTTAGCAAATGATTTAAACCAATAATTCCTATAGTTTTGACATAAAATATGTCATACTTATATTACAAAAATATTTTCTAGAAGACATGAGTATTATGTATATAATCGTATCAAACCAAGAGTATTTAAATTAAATAAGTACCATCCCAATAGCATTTTTGTTCGAAGATATGGATGGCTAGATGTCTCACAAATTTCGCGTTTTTTTTGGTGTATTTTTTCAACGTTTTTATTTTTAAAATTTGAAGTTCAAAGAAAAAAAATTAAATACATCCATCTTATCTGAAGGATTTCTTTTATTAATTAGACAACTACAATACACAAGCTGAAATTAGAAAAAAAAAAAAAAAAGAATAATAATAGAAATAGACTTTGGCATCATGGACGTATCTAGTGAACAAATAATCACAGATTCAGTTCCAGAAGATTCTAAAGATAATTATAGAGTGTGGAAGAAGAATAGCTACCAGCTATACGAATATTTACAAACAAGTTCTTTGATATGGCCTTCATTGACAATCCAATGGTTTCCTGACTTACATTTGAATGATAGTGGTAATTCAGCAACATACAGAATATTAACAGGGACATTTACATCTGGGAATAGTAGCGAAAGTTTAAATATATCAAGTTTAACAAAGAAGAGAGATTTGGAAAATTTAGCATCTATAGATAAATTTGACTTAGCCAAAGAAGAATTTTTAGCCAATGATAGAGATAGATCAGTGTTTTCAAAATTAAATAATGTTCAAAGTATTTTACATACCGGCGAGGTTAACTGCGCTAGATATATGCCCCAAAAACCTGATTTGATTGCATCTATAAATAATAAAGGTAAAGTTTATATATTTGATAGAACTAAACATTCTTCATCGATAAGGAGAAGAACTATGGGTGATGATGTTTTTAAATCTCAAATGCTTTTAGATTTACATACTAGTGAAGGGTTTGGGATTAGTTGGAATCAACAAAATGAAGGATTGTTATTGACCGGTGCATTGGATGGTAATGCTGGATTGTGGGATATTAAGAAATATAACAAAGATAGCATTACTTTGATTCCAGAAAGAAAATTTGAAGGAATACATAAAGGCGGATTAAATGATATTAAATGGTCAATACTTCATGATTCAATTTTTGCAAGCGCAGGTGAAGATAAGTTTTTGAAAATTAACGATATAAGAACAGCTAATGATACAACTTTACCACATATACAAACGAATGCAGCTATAAACAATATTAGTTTTAATCCAGAGAATATTAATTGTTTGGCAACTGGGGACTCTAATGGTATGATTCTGATATGGGATTTAAGATTTTTAAAGAGGGGTCCAATCCATAACATCATAAATGGACACAATGGAGCAATAATAAGTTTGGAATGGAATCCAAACTTGAGTAATATTTTAGCCAGTGGAGGTCAAGATGATAATAGAGTGAAAATTTGGAATTTATCAAAAATCAATGGAAAAACTACAGATATTACTGATAAACAGAAGACTACTTTAGAGAATGGAAAGAAGCCTGACGTTTTAACATTTGTACATTCAGGCCACATGTTAGGTGTGAATGATTTGAGCTGGAACCTTCATGAACCTTGGTTATTAGCATCAACTGCTAATGATAATTCAATTCATATATGGAGCCCATCCAAAAACATACTAGACTAATCTACATAGCTTTCTTTTTTCACGATTAATGAACCTTTCTTTTTTTTCTTTGCTTGACATATCTTTATTTAGATTAATACTACAATTCTTATATTAATAGTCTATAATACACATTTATTCATCTATTTCTTTGTTGTTGCTTTAATTTTATTTATTTACTTATTTAAGAGACTTCACCAGTATGCATAAAGTTCAATATCCTATTGAAATTAAGATTATCTTGAGATTTAGAATTATCTGTCGTATCATCCTTCTTAATAATTTTGAAAGGATGATCTTTTTCATTTTCTTTATTTTCAATTTCTTCTTGGGTAAAAAGGCTCATAAAATTATAGTTAGTCTTTTCTTCCTCTAAAAAGTTCATGCATATTTTAACAAAATCATCATCTATCAGATCATTATTTATGTTGAAATTATCATCGTCATCATCATCATCTTTGGTCAATTTTTCAATATCAATTCCCGCACTGCGCACAAAGTCTGAAGCCTCTTTAATCCAATTTTCAATTTCAGGTGAATGCTTCTTTCTTAATAATGTATTGATTAAACCTTCTTGTTGAGTTGTTGGAAATTTAGGTAACGGATAGGTATTAATTGTAGAGAAAACATTCGAATTTTTGATTAATTCCGATGATATCGATAATAGTTGAGTTATAACAACACTATATTGACTATGTAATGTTTCCCATTTAGGTAATGTTCCTCTAGAGATTTCATCTTGTAATTTGGCTAATGTTCTAGTTAATGGTAATAACTTAACCCGCACTGCTTCCAATTCAGTAACGGGTACACCATTATAATCATTCTGAGATGCAGAAGAAGTAGTATTATTAGTATTAGTAGTGATATCAGCCATGCTTTTATTTTTGATTTCCATTGATTTATACGCAATATTTAGCAGATCTGTTAATCAAGAAAGTTGCCAATTGCTGTTTTTTTTTTTTTTTCTTGTTTTATAAAGAAGAGGAAAGAAGAAAAACGATGTGATGAAAGATTAATAAAAAGAAGCCCTTACACATGATATTTTAATAACCCTAACACAATACACATGACAGAGTGACAGTTATATATTTTTAAAATTTTCTTTTGATTTTTTTGAATTTTACTTTTCATTTTTTCATTTTTTCACTTTAAATTTCATTTTTACTATGGAAAAATCACATGATCATATCTTTTTTTACTAACAAACAAAAAATTTTTAATTTTTCTTCGCTAGTTAAGAAGAATTAGAAGAAAAAAAAAATAAAAAAAATAGTTTGATTGAAAAAAAAATTAAAATAAAAAATTTTTGAATTAAGAAGTTAATAGGTAAAATACTTTCTTTCTAAGATATAGTAGTTGAACATTATCATCACATCAATATCAAATAAGAATAAATCAACATGCCACGTACGTATATAGTTATATTATCTAAATGAATTAAATGAATATGAGAGTATTAGTTTATTGATGGATCTAGAGTTGTGAGAAATATCTATCGTTCATCGAATTTGTGAAAAAATTAATGGATTATAATCAAATGAAAGACAATTATGAAAAAAAGAGAATAAACACATAAATGAGAAGAAAAGCATATATATAATAGAGGAAATAAATAGAGATTAATAACTAAATGATGGCCATTTCACTATTTTTGCTGATGTCTCCTGGGGAAGACTCATCAGTATCAAAGAATCTTTTTATGTCAATCAAGCAAAATTTTTATCGAAAGATATAGGAAACAGATAAAGTGGAAAATAATTATAACTTGTAACTATATTATTGAATCAATCACTATCTAATGACAACTATCATTTACTTTTACATTCTATTCATTTTTGAAATAATTTATGTTTATTATGAATATAATTTTACTAACATTTTTTTCTTATAGGTGCTCCAAGAACTTATTCTAAGACTTACTCTGTCCCAAAACGTCCTTACGAATCCGTTCGTTTAGATGCAGAATTGAAGTTAGCTGGTGAATATGGTTTAAAAAACAAACACGAAATTTACAGAATTAACTTTCAATTATCCAAAATTCGTCGTGCTGCTAGAGATTTATTAACCAGAGATGAAAAGGATCCAAAACGTTTATTCGAAGGTAATGCTTTAATCAGACGTTTAGTCAGAGTTGGTGTCTTATCCGAAGATAAAATGAAATTAGATTATGTTTTAGCTTTAAGAACTGAAGATTTCTTGGAAAGACGTTTACAAACTCAAGTTTTCAAATTAGGGTTAGCTAGATCTATTCATCATGCTAGAGTTTTAATCCAACAAAGACATATTGCTGTTGGTTCTCAAGTTGTCAGCATTCCATCTTTCATGGTTAGATTAGACTCCCAAAAATTCATTGATTTTGCTCCAACTTCTCCATACGGTGGTGGTAGACCAGGTAGAACTAAGAGAAAGAACGCTGGTAAAGCTGAAGGTGGTGAGGATGAAGAATAAATGCCTTGAATTAAACTATTAATATATTACGGTAGTATGTTATAAAAATATATGTTTGTTTCTAAATTTCTAAGTTAATAATCATAATAAACTGTTTCTCAGTCTTGTACTATTTATAATTTATTGTAGCTAATAATCATAGTTTTGTAATATAATAATAATATATACAATATCATTTAAATATCTGATAACGATGAAATTGCAATCTCATCATAATGAGAAGAACCCTTTCTATGTTTGTAGAAGTTTACGGATACTCTTTTTCTCTTTATTATTAAACAAATATTTGAGAGGAAAAAACAGACAAAAAAAAAAAATTTTTTTTGTGAAAATTTTCATATAGATTTTTTAATACCCCATCCATCTCTTGATGTACTTTTAATCAGATACTACGGGATAGAACACTTACATTAGAAATATATAATAATAATATTATTATCAGTATTATTATTATTATTAACAATATTAATAATACTATCAATAATACTATCAATAATAAAATGGGTGGGAACTTGTCAGAGAAAGTGAGCAGGAAGCTAGAAGAAGAATTGGAACAAGCTCAAAAGGTAAAACAAGTGAAACCATGGATTCATTTTGTTGCTGGTGGTATTGGGGGAATGGCAGGTGCCATACTTACATGTCCATTGGATGTTGTCAAGACAAGATTACAAAGTGATGTATATAAAGCTGCATATCAATCAACTACAAAACCACATAACAAACTTCTTTTAGGGTTACAGCATTTTGGAGAAACTTTTTCAATTATTGGTAATGTTTATAGAACCGAAGGAGCTCGTGCATTATTTAAAGGGTTAGGACCTAATTTAGTTGGTGTGATACCTGCCAGATCAATAAACTTTTTCACATATGGTATTACAAAAGAATTTATATCGAAAAATTTCAATAATAACAATGAAGCAACTTGGGTCCATCTTTTATCAGCTGCTAACGCAGGTATTGCTACTAGTACTGCGACCAACCCAATTTGGCTCGTCAAGACTAGATTACAATTAGACAGAAATAGTGAAAAAAGCAAAAGAATTTATAAAAATTCTTGGGATTGTTTCCTCAAAGTATATAAAAATGAAGGTCTTGCTGGGCTATACAAAGGTTTAGGAGCTTCATATTTGGGTTCCGTTGAAGGGGTATTACAATGGGTATTATATGAAAGAATGAAAGCATTCTTATTGAAAAGATCGCACAGTAACCACAGTGATGATCCAAAATACGCGAAGACATCAACTGATACCTTTTTTGAATGGGCCGCTAGATCAGGTTCTGCTGGGTTTGCTAAATTTATTGCTTCTTTAATCACTTATCCTCATGAAGTTGTCAGAACTAGATTGAGACAAGCACCAATGGAAAACGGTAAACTTAAATATACTGGTATCATTCAATGTTTTAGAGTTATAGTTAAGGAAGAAGGGTTTGCTTCCATGTATGGTGGTTTAACTCCTCATTTGTTGAGAACTGTGCCTAATAGCATTATAATGTTCGGAACTTGGGAAGTTTTAATTAAATTTTTATCCAAACATTTTGACAAGTCTGCTGAACAACCATTCTAAGGAAATAAACACAAATAACACTAATAAAAGAGACATTGTATTATATATTAGACAAAAAAAGAAATCTTGTTTATATCATCGAGGAAAAAATATTGATCATTTCATAATAATGATATTGGGAGATCGATATTTTTTTTTACATCTCTTTTATTATTTTCTGTATATATGTATATTTACCCTCATTAATCTGATATGTTTATTAAAATTTATTATATAAAAATTTTTTGTTATTAGTTTATTTTATTCTTTTGTAGTATTATATTTATATCTTGCATGACATTATTCATCACCATCGACAACACTTTCAAGTTTAACTTTCTTGTCTGGAGATCCGTTATCCTTTTGCAGTTGACGTTTCTTTTTTCTTTTTAGTACATTAGTAGGAACCATAGTTTTATTGATCTTTTCCTCAGATTCAAATATCACAGCTTCGGTTCTCTTGAAGAATTTTGGTGGTGGCGTGCCTGGTAATGGAATATCAACAGCTTTGGCATGCTCATCGCGGTCTTCTTCATTATAATTGTAGGGATATTTTAACGGATATGAATAATTTCTGAATCCCTCTGGTGCCACACCTTTAGGATTCCACTCTATTTCCCAAAACACACTTTTCTTACCAAGCTCCCTAGTGTCATTCTGAAATACTTCAGTATTTTGCCTCTGTTTTGACATTATATTTCTTATTACTTTAAGGATAATTGATGTTTCTTGAAAATTTCACCAAAGCCAAAAATATAGAGAAAAGAATAACCACAAAGACATCGATTTTTAAATATTTTTCTATTAATAAATATATTTTTCTTCTGCAAACGTTCTTTTCAGTAGCGGGAATAGCATTTATTGTACGATATTTTATCACAGTAATTTTTTTTTGGATTATTGACTACAGCAGCTGGTCCTATTTCTGTGTTTTTCAATTACCGTAAATAATAAAACAAATCGATGAGATATGTAATAATTAATATATAATTTAGTAATCATAGATATTATAGATTGGAATTAGTTAATAGCTATGTAAGGCTACATTGCATTGTTTTAGCTGTCTAATTCAAAGACGTTTTTCCGTCACATGTAATAATCATCCAACATTCTTTATCAGCTTCGTTTTTCCTTCTTTAAGAAAATATAAATGTAAATAAAAAAGAGAGTGAAAAAGGCAAAAATAAATAACAAAAAAAAGAATTAAAAAAATAACCAACAAACGAAGATTGATTGATTAACTGCAATTAGTATATCAACAATTGAATTGACGAAAATATAATTGATTGAGAAATATTTAATTAATTTAATTATAATTAATTATACTTATTTGATTATCCTTTGCTTTTGCTTTTGCCTTTGCTTTTGCTTTTGCTTTCGTTTTATTATATTATTATTATTATTATTGTTATTATCTGTCCAAATTGTGTTCATTGTTTAAATCGCTTACGATATTGTAAACGGATATCCGAAGCATTCATTATATCAATTAATATAAGAAGATAAATAATCAGATAACCAAATAAATAATTAAATAAATAAATAAAGGGAAAAATGCCTGTATTTGAGGAAGAAGATAATAATCCATTTTCAGGTAGTGATCATTTATTTGCCTCTGGTATAGGCACTACATCGCCTATTTTACCTTCAATTGCACACCTGTCTCTGGATATCAACCCTGATATCCATGAGGATCTTTTTTCAATAGGAAATGCGGCCACTGGCACAGTCAGTAATACTACTGGGGCTCCATTGCCTCATCATGAAAACCATTTCAATGATAGTGGTGTCACTAATATATTCGGGGATAGCTCTATTAAAGATGATCATTTATCAAGCGCATTGAGTTTTAACAATTATGATGAAGGTGGAGATCAGCATGATATTGCTAGTAATGTATTTAATGATCAAAGCTTACATATTGCAGATTCTACTATTGATAATAATAATCATAATGACGAATCTTGGAATAATTATAAAGAGGGAAACTCTGATACAGCAGCAAATAATAACCTAGTTTCAAATGCTAGTATAATTGATGATAAGAAGCAACAAGAATATGATAATGGATTAATGGATCTGGCAAATACAATCATGGCATACAATAATCCTTTAGCATTTTATTCCGATAGTGAATCTACCCCTTACGAAGTTCTTTCTAAAAATCCTAATGCCCAAGTCGATATTCCTTCAATAATTCAATTAAGAGATAAAAGCACTTCTTATATTGGCTATGTTATCACGTTGAAGAATTTAGAAGTAAGAAGACGTTATTCAGATTTTGATAAATTACGTAAAGCTCTATTAAAGATATATCCTACATTTATATTGCCTTCACTTCCTGAAAAACATTCAATCAAAAGTTACATTAAGAGTCCTTTAAATGTTCAAAAATCCGATACAAAATTTATAGAGAGACGGAAAAGAGCACTTAAATCATTTTTAAACAAGTTAATGAACTATCCAAATCATATACCCAAAGAAGACGTTGATAATTTTCCTCCTCCAATTAGATACAATGAAATTTTCTTAAAATTTTTAGATCCTGGACTTACTAAGTTCCTGGACTGTTTGAAATTACCACCAATTGTTTTACTTCAGCGTAATCCATTATTGAATGACCCTTTAAACCCTTTCAAAATTAGTCCTTATCATAATTTACTTCCCACACCTTTAAAGAACTCACTATTGAACTATGACCATGCCATTAAAGGTTATAGACACTCTAAAGAGCGTGAAAAAAATTTACAGGACGAATTAAGTATTAACTCTCCACAGAAAAAACCAACCAACAATAATAATCAAGATGATAACGATAATGATAACCATAGTGAATATAGTCAATCAACTAATGCTTCTGTTATTGGCAATATTGATGGAACTGATGAAGCATTATTAAATATTGATTTACCAAATATTGAATTTGAAGATTATACTGTTTTCAAGAATATGGAAAAATTTATTGCTAATGCTATTTACAAAATCAAACCAATAATTGACAAGGAAAATCTCATTTGTGCAAATATGGATGATATAATCAAGGACTTATTTGATTTGGGGGCATATTTTAATGGGTTTTCATTGGAATATAATATAACCATGACATTTCAACCCGACTTTAAGATTCCAAAATCTACATCAAGTCGATCAATGACAAATGATGGTCCAATAATTGCTGATGATGATTTTGAACACCTTAAAGAAAATTTAACATTATCACAGAATAAGGATTTTGATCAACTTTATAATTTATATTCTGCAATTGAGAAAATTGGACAATGTATAGACAATGAATTTATTAATACAGAAGTATTAGAACATTCATTAATTGTTAATTATTTGGAACCATTGGTTGAACTAATGAATTTAATGAAGAATGCAATTAATGAAGCTGGGAAATTCAAAAAATTGAAAGACTTACAATATTTAAGTATTAGTAAAAAATTAAGAGATAAACAAAAATTATTAAAACAATTTATTGGTGTTGATGCTAAATATCAACGACTCGAAGAAATATTAAAAAATAACCTGGGTGAAAGTAATACTTTGAAACAAGCATACCAAAGACTTGAGCTTCAAAAACAAAAACAGCTAATCAAAGAACAGAGACAATCAACAAGATTACAGGGATATGATCCGTTACTTAATAACGATTCTCCAATTAGCCCTGATATTGAAGCATCATCCTCAACAGCAAATACTAGCTCAGAAATTGTTTATTCACAAGATCCAATGCTTAGAAGAAAGCCATCATTCAACTGGATGAATTTATTCACTGGAAAACATGCAAATCCAGAGACTATGACAAGATTAGAAAGAAATCAAGAAATCAAAAGGTTACGTAAAGAAATCATCACTGTCACTCATTTGACTAAATTAGCGGCCATTGATGTTGGCAAAGTCAGTGATGTGATCAAAAAGAATTATGAATATTTAATCAAATATTCCGAAGTTGAACTTGCAAAATTATGTTTAAAGTTCACCAAAATTATGTTAACATTTTTAAGAGAAAACTTAACACATTGGGAAAAAGTCAATGAATACATAAATAACAATATCTATGATTTGAAATTCAATTACAAATTTGACAATAGAGTCCCCAGATATATAAGATATCCGAATGAAGAACAACAAGCATTGTTTAAAAATTCAGGTAAGGGGAAGACTGACTTGAATAAATTAAGAGATGATTATCTTAATGGTCAAATTGCTAAACATAATTCTACATTTAGATCATCTGCAACAAGCACTGTAGGTCAAAATACTGACGATTATCCCATTATTACCGACGAAATGACTGCTGTTACATCGTCTGCGAGCAATCTTATTGATGAAGATGATGATCAAGAAGGCGGCGATACTTTTGATCAATTAGGATCAAGTATAGGAAATAATACATTTAATGACTCTACAGATGATGACTATGACGACGAAGATGCCAGTGATTTTGAAAATTATTAAATATTATATTATTATTATTATTATTAGTTTTTATATAAATATAAACATTTAATCTTTCTTTAAAGTTCTTTGTTTTTCAGCATTTTCGACAACTTTTTCATCAATGAATAAACCTTTCTCTTTTCTAACTTTATTCATGTATTTACGAGCAATATTTTCACGTTCGGCGAATTTTCCTAATTTCTCCAATTCTTCTTCAGTTGTAGGAACCCAGAATGGATCTTCGTCAATAATTTCATACCCATGGAAAATTAATTGTGGGATGGCTGCACCTGAAGTTCTTTTTCTGAATTCTTCAGAAAAACCAAAGGCTTCAACAACAGGTATCAAAGCTTTAATTGAAAAAAGTAAAGTACCTTCCTTCATTTCTTCAGAAATGATTCTTCCATGTCTCTTTTGCACAACCGCATAAACTTTACCTAAAACTTCAGAATTGGTTTGAATTTCACAACTATACATTGCAAGCATGAGTCTTGGAGACCAGTCTAACATGCCATTATGAATAGCTTCTTTAGTTTGTTTAATAAATTTCCCTGAGAATAATCCACCTGATTGCTTAGATTCTTGATCTTCGTTTCTAATTACTGATTCTAAAAACACAGCTATTCCTTCAACAGGTTCAGCTGCTAAAGGTCCAGCACCTGTAGCTAATTGGAAAACATTTAGCAAAGAATCTTCAATTGGTAATACAGTTTGCGGTTTTCCCGATAAAGTAGTCAAAGTATTTGAATTATCAATTAAAATATTTGGGCCTGTTTGCTTAGGTCCAAAGGCAACAATTTTCGATAAAATATCCGTTGAGAAAGAGTCCTTTAATTTATTACCGTCTAATTCATTATCAATTACAGATGCTAATGATTTTAAGAAACTTGCTAATTTATCCTGTTGATTCTTCAAAACCCTTAATTCATGAATTGTTGCAGAATTTTCATTTAAAAATTTGGTTATTGGGGATGGTAATGGTAAAACTCTGATCGTGATTATATACCCTCCACCAACATCAATACTAGTAACACCTCTTCCTAATTCGGGGTTCTTTGGTGCTGCCATTTCAGGAGCTTGAATAGTGGTCTCTCTGTATGGGATTGCTGGTTCAGAAGCTTGAATATCAATACCAGCAAAACGTTCTTTTAGATCTTTTAAACAACGTTCTAAATGAAGTTCGCCAGCAGTAAGTAAAATATTTTCACCAGTATCACTGATGTAAGTCTCCACACAAGGATCACATTCATTAAGTAATTTCAAACCAAGTTCCAAACGATCCATTTGTGTTGGGTTGGTAGGTTCAAGAGCAACTTTTACAATTGGTGGTGAAGTAAATACATTACTAGCCAAGTTAACTACTTTATCACATGGTAAATTAGCAGAGAATAATGTACCATTCTTCAAAAGTTTACCTGCTAATCCACCAATACCAACAATGTTACCTGCGGGAACGTGGTCTATAGCTATCAATTCTCTACCCATTAAAAGATATAAATCTTCAAGGATAATCTTTGATACATATTTACCTGGTTCTGAAGGATCATATTTAGGACCAAGTACAGTCAATTCCATTCCAATTTTCAAAGTACCGCTGTAAACTCTAGCAAATCCAATTAAAGATTCTTTAGCAGTTTCAATGACTTGACTTTCTTCTTCCTCTTCAAAATCACCAAAATCAAAGTCTGTTTCGAAATCGTCAGGTCCAGTACAAGCAGTAACAGAAGCTGAGCTGACGTTCAAAGAGTTTAATCCACTATTTATATTTTCTAAAGCTCTAGCTTGTTCTGCAGCTGCAAGGGCCTTTTCTCTGGCTGCTCTTCTTAATTCTATTTTATCATCTTCTGATAATTCACGACGCTTATTCTTGGGTAATTCATCATCAGGGATACTTACCATTTTAGACACATAACAAGCTACTGGACCTTCAGCATTACAAGTTTTCATTGCTTTGTGTAAAGTTGGATCAATGTCTGAGGAGTTTGGAATACTGTCTAATAGCGCAGGCACTCTGATAGCTTGCGCTTCAATTGGAGAATATAATTTTTCAACCACACTGATTAAAATAGAATTTGATAATGGTAACCATTGATTCATAATTAACTTTAAAAGATTTTTAGTATCTTTAGATCTCAAGTCTCTAGGTAAAAGCTTGATTCCTAAAGTCTTCACAATTTTATCAAGAGTTTCCTGATCTTTTTCCACAATAGTTGAGTTATAAATTCTCCATATATTATCAAGAATCAAAGAAACAAACAAAGGCTTCAAAGATCTTCCTTTCAAACCTTTATAATTGATAAATTTCTTAGTCTTTGGATCTAAGTAGAAATCACCCCAAAGGACTTTACCAAGATTTTCCTTCTTGAATTTTAATTTTTTTTCATAAAATGCTGCAAATTGCTGAATTGTGAACCCCCATCCATCAATGGCACTAGCGAATACCACATTATTCTTTTCTGGTTGAAAATAAATATCAGTATCATCTTTCTCCACAAATTGATGATTGGCATCTAATTCTAATTTTTCTCTAAACACTTCATCGTCCATCATTCTTTCTCCTGCATAGAAAGATCCAATGAATGCATTGCATTGCTCTACGATTTTCTTCATGTGGGTGTAGGCTTCCTCTGGAGTCATTTTCAATTCCACGATTAATCTATCAATTTTATTCAAGACAAGTATCGGCTTCAATTTATCATTCCAAGCTTGACGTAAAACATTAACAGTTTGTGACAATACACCTTCAACCACATCGACCAATATTACAGCGCCATCACATAATCTTGATGCAATAGAAACTTCTGAACTAAAATCTATATGACCAGGAGAGTCAATTAAATTAATTAAATGCTCATTGACTGTCACTACCGATTCTTTTCCTTCACCATCTTCGAAGTTTGTAAGCTTTTTATGTGCAAGTTTAAAATATAATGAAATGGCGCTACTTTCCATAGTAATTCCTCGAAGTTGTTCATCTGGTCTTGAATCCAAATATCTGACTTTACCCGCCATTCTTTGTGAGATGATACCATTAGTAGCCAATAAGGAATCAGAAAGAGTAGTCTTACCGTGATCCACATGAGCTAAAATACATATATTTCTAATACATGATGGGTTAGATTGTAATTCATAAAGAATCTCCGGCGTTAATCCCATTGTGATTATTATCTATGCTATAGTACCTTATTATATTGGTTTGTTGCTGATATATATTTGAAATGAAATGAGATATCTATTATTAATTATATATAGAAAAAAAATTTTTTTATTTTTATTTTCATTTTTTATTATTTTTTGTTATTTTTATTATTTTACTTTTTTTTTTACTTTATTTTTTTTTTCGTTCTTCCACGATGATATTGTAACCCAAGAATTTTGCATGAAAAATTAAAATTTTTTCTTTATAAATAAAATACCATGATTATATAACCAATAATTTTTTCAAATCTAAAAATATAGACTAATGTGTAAGGAGATTACAGTAGAGATTAATAGTAATGAAATTAAAGAATATAATATAATATACATATAAAGGGGTTAAGAGGTTAATTAAATTTATATAGTACAGAAAGTAGAAAGAAAAATTAAAAAAAAAAAAAATAGATGAGAAAAAAATAATTCTTGTCGTAATTTTAAGCAGTAGCAGAAAGAACCTTAAATAATTCATTAGCTTCATCAGAATTTCTAGATTCAAATAAGTAATTAGGCTTATTTATTCTACTAGTACCATCCCTAGATTGAACAATAATGGTGATACCAGTATTTCCAACCCTTTTAGCATGTCTTCCATTGATAACTGAATCAATTAAAACCTTCCCAGTTTTGAAATCGTTAATGATAACATTGAAAAGTTGTGGTTGTTCATGTGGAGTGATTGTTGATTTACAAATGGTAATTGGTGTCCATTTACCAGAAATACTTGATTTCTTGTGTAATCTAATTTTTCTAACTATGGGGGTAGGGCAAGCACTAGGAGCAGAAACAGAAGAAGGAATTGGTGGAGGAGCACTAGTTGGAGGTTTTGGTGAATCAGCTAACAGTAAAGCAGAAAGCTTATGACGTAAACCGGAGACAATTGGAGAAGCAGCAGCTGACCATTCATGTTTAATTGGAGTAACAGGGCTAAGGAATCCTTCTTCAGACAATGGGGAGTAGTAATCGGCGTTGCTGTTATTGGTGGCAATAAGTAATTGTGGATCAATAGGGGAAGAAACCGCAGTAGCACCGATAATATTTGACTTCGAATTACTATCAGAGAATGCTGATAATGAAGTAGCACTAGTAGGATTACTAGAGAATCCACGGTAACTGAGACTAGAAATGAAAAGCGAAGAATTACTGGAAATTTGTTCACGAGCTTTAATTAAAGAGTTTTCCGTATGATCCTTTTGAGCAAATTCAAAAGCATGTAATAAAGAAGTAGCCATGAAAGCATTAGCAGCTTTAAATTTAAGAATAAAAGCACGAGAATTCTTAAATTGAATTTCCAAAGGATTATTTTCATCAAAAGTGATCTTGGAACTATTATCAATTGGGAAAATCCAATGAGGCTTGATACTTTCTTCATTATCATAAACGTTCAAAACACTTTTTTTAATAGATGTTGATAATTCAACAAAGACCATATCATTATTATTACCACTGCTAGTGTTTAAACTATTCCAATTATTTTTCTTCCAATAAGTAGTTTTGTAGGTACCTTTATGAATAATTAAAGGCTCACTAACACTTGCGGTAGCACTAGCACTATGGGGAATAGCAGAGTGCATAGCAAAGCTTCCATAACTAGAACTAGTAGTTGGTGGAACAGTAGCAGAACTAGGAGCAGAACTTGCAGTAAAAGAATCAGAATGAGAAATATTAGTATTAATAGATAATTTCTTTGAGTTAAGATGTCTTTTACTATTACTAGCAGTAATGGTCTTCTTCAAATTTTCCTTGGAAGTAATTTTTTTAAGAGTTTCTTTAGATCCTGTGACAGTATCTTTAGAAGAAACATTCATGAAAGAAAATTCAGAAGAATCAATAGTGTCATTAGTCATAGTCTTGGTTAATAAATTGTCTAAAGATTTAGTACTTCTCACAGTTTTCTTTGGAGCCAAAGGAGGAGTGAAACCTGTGGTATTACTAGCAACAGAACTATTAGTTTTAATCATTTCAAAGCCAAGAGAAGGCTTCTTTCTTAAAGAGAATTTTTTAGAAAGAAGACTTGGTTTCTTAGTTTTCTTTGGTGGAGCATCAAGATTTAATTCATAATTCTTACCAAAGTTGTGTAAATAATTAGGATTATGAATTGGAGAAGATGAAGAAGCGCTGGATAATAAAGCAGCGTTACCTAATTTACTCTTGATGTAATCCTCCTTTGGAATTGGAATATCATCATCATCACTGATAACGCCTGAATCTCTTCTAGAAGCAAATGGAATAACTGAAGGTGTAGCTGAAATTAAAGATTGAGAAGAATCATTATTACTGTTATCATAGTTTAATTTATGAGTTGGTAATAATAGTTCTGGATTGGAATTTGCTGCAGTAGCTATTGGAGTGCTTATAAAATTAGAAGTGGCAGGTGATGGTGAGCTATTAGAGACAGTTGAAAGTGAGTAGTTGTTTGGAATATTATATTTAAATGGAGGTTGTTCAATGAGAATATTCTTTTCATCATCATCGCTATCGCTATCGCTATTAACATTTTCTTCTTCATGATATTGTCCTTCAGTAACGTCATGCAATTCTTGTTGCGATTCTTCAATGAGTTTAGATTCCTCAAGTTGTAAAGTTAATTTGGAATCATCCATTGGCGTCTCTTCTTTTTTATCAGCCATGATACAGTTACTGTTCTTAGTAGATTCATCATTAGGAGTACCTGCTAATAATTCATCAAAAAGTTGTTGCTGTCTAATAATTTCCATCTGTAAATCTATACTTAATTTACCAAGAGAACTTTTAGAACTACTCTTAGAAAGTAAAGATTTACTAGAAACTGATTTAGAAATATAGCTGTTGTTACTGATAATACCAGAAGTTCTTTTTTGTTGTTGTTGTTGCTGTTGCTGTTGTTGTTGCCTCTTTTTAGAAATAGTACTACTGCTATTGTTGTTACTACGGAGGAATCCGCCAGAAGATTTAGCAAAAATAGTACCTTTAGCCATTTCTAAAAGTCTAGAACTACTAGATTTCTTGGTAACAGTCTTTTGTTGTTCTTGTTGTTGCTGTAATTGTTCTTCTTGATGCTTTTGAATGGTAAATAAAGAAGGAGTAGTGAAGTTAGAAGCACCAACAACTGGTTTTGGAGCAACCTTTAACTCATTCTCGACTTCTGTTAGTTTTGATTCCTCAGGTTCTTCTTCTTCGTGGATATTGCCGATATTTGAGTGGGAGGAATGAGAAATTGGAATTCTAAGGTACTTGAATTCTTTGACACTAATACTACCAATAGTAGAAACACTATCTTGCTTGTAACACTTAACAACTTTAGGGGATTTACCAGTATTATTATCATAACTACTGGTAGTAATCCAATCATCCTCATCATCATTATCATCATTAATAATTTCATTATCATTATTAAGTAAATCAAAGGATGAAGAAGCATTAGGATTGGAAATTTCATTAGTACCAGCAGTAGAAGATTTGGTAGAAGATTTAGTGCTGAAAGATTCTAATTCTTTAATGAATGAATCAAGTTCAGGAGTGGAAACATTATTGTCATCAAAATTGTTAATATGGTAATCCGCAGAAAGTCTTGGTGGAAGTAAAGTGATGTTTTTAGCAGTAGAACCAGTAGCAGTAGAATTTTTCAAGTTTAATGGTAAGACAATACTATCAATTGAACCACAACTAGACATTGGTTTATGGTTGAAACTGATGCCTAAGGCACCATTTAATTCAATAGTGTGTTTTTTTAATTTATTATGGTTTTCAAATAAATTCTCATCAGATTCAAAAGGAAATAATTCCTTTAAATAAGGAACCCAGTTATTAAATTGAAGGTCATCTAAACAAGAAATTTTAATCAAAGTAGAAAAATTTTTAGACAAGACAATTTCATTAATAGCTTTATTAATAGATTTAACTTTTAAAGAATCTTTTCCGAATTTTGGGAACAATAGATTTCTTCCAATAGTTGGATCTATAGCACAAATAGCTAAATATTTAACATCAGAATAACGGAAATCAAAAGTACCTTTATAAGATTGTTCAACAGAATCAGTAGAAACCATAGATAAATCAGAAAAGTTTCTACTGTGAAGGTTATCAGCAGCATTATTATTAGCAGCACTAGCATTGTCATTAGCAATATTGTTAAAGATTGAATCAACGACAATTTCAGGAGAAGATAATAAATGCTGCTTAGATTTTATCTT
Source organism: Saccharomycopsis selenospora (assembly GCA_030583325.1). Lineage (NCBI taxonomy): Eukaryota > Fungi > Ascomycota > Saccharomycetes > Ascoideales > Saccharomycopsidaceae > Saccharomycopsis > Saccharomycopsis selenospora. Next base: position 21,972 of record JAJMHY010000061.1, on the reverse strand, counting down.
TGATAATTTTTCTAATGATCTAGAAGTATGAGATTTATGAAGTTCAGAATAATTGTTAATAGATTTATTACTCAATAAAAGTAATTCAATGATTTTCTTGTTGGAAGTTCTTTCATTTTTATGGAAGAATTCAAATTCAAAATAATCACGTTTTAAAATTGAAGAGTTGTTGAATCTTGAAGGTAATTGAACCAAATCTAAAGTGTCAATGTCTCTAACATAATCAAAATTAATAGAGAAATAATCAATGTATAATTTTTCATTATTTAAATAATCTTTAATGACGTTCCATTGAATTTGACTAAATTTTGAACAACGATGGAAGTTTTTGGTGATATCATCAAACATTTTTTCAAGTGCAGGATCATTAAACTTGAAATCAGGTAAAGAGTTTTCAAAGTTTTTAGACAATTGGTAAAATTTAGTTAGAAGTTTTGATAAAGATTTATAACGAATGAAAGGTAATTTTAATAAATTCTTAGTAGTATTCGGAAGTAAAGGTGAGAATTTATAAGCTTGACAATAAGTGATATAAATTTCATTAATTTTCAAGCACCATTTACTAATATCTCTAAAACAGTAAATTTCATCTAAAGGTTTGATGTAGTTATTATCAATAGTTTTGAAATATTTCTTGAAAATATCACTTAGTAAGTAGTGATAATCAACAATTCCTTGAATAGTATCAACCAAATCTTGTTGGAAATAAGAATTAGATCGTACATGAGCCAAAAGTTTTTCCATATTATTTAAGTATAATTTTTCTTGGTTATTCAATTCAACGAGATATCTAGATCTGGAAGAGATTGAGATATCAATTTTGTCTTCTTTTAAAGGAGAGGCATCAACGTTAAGTTCATCAAGAACTTTCATAGATAATTTTGAAATCATAATGAATGATGATGTTATTGGTATGTATGGTACAATATAATATAATATAAGTTAAAAATTAAGACGAATGAAGAAATGAAAATGAAAATGAAAATGAAAATAAAACTACAAGAAGAAGAAAATTTTTTTGTTTTGTTTTTGTTTCTATACTATTGAGAAGGATTCTAAGATATATTTATTTAATCGAAATAATCGAATCTATATATGGAGTTATTGAAAGGAAGAGAAAAATTGATTTCTTTAAAGTAACGAAACCTATTTTATCTTCCTATTTTAATTTTCGCTACTTTCTGTACAGAAAAGCCAAAATAAGAATTAATAATAATCAATTAAGAAACCTTAAATACATTATGGATGAAATGTTAAGATTTTGGGGTATTTTTCTAGATTATTTTTAGTTTAGTTCAAGTTTGAAGGGATAAAGTGAAAACAACCAAATTTAATTACATTGAAGCTGAGACTAATTGTGCAACTTTTGCAAGTAACATAATTTATTATTATTATTACTATTATTAACAAGCATAAATGGAAAATAAAAAATGTCTTAGAAAACCTGCCGAACTTCGTAGAAATGTAAATACTAACAAAATGGATATATACTAGGCTAGCACTGACAATAATAAGCAAAAATATTGCAACTACAAATCGCAACTATTTTACAATTCATGATTTTTAAAAGGAGTTAAGGAGAAAATATCAATTTGAAATATCTAATAAATACAATAAATAAAGTATCTTTGTTTGATAATTATTACTCATGATACTTTAACTCATTTCTTATTATAATTACATATGTAATTATAATTAATCATCCATAAATAGCACTGTGTGCACTCAGTACGGTGACAGATCGTCTTTTGTACTGTACCTTTGGAGATTATTTTTGTTTTTCCGTGCGCGAAGTTAGAGCTTTTTTGTCAATTTTTCAGTTTTTTATTTTTCATTTTTTATTTTTTACGCGTTGTTTTGTTTTGGCTCCTTTACAAAAGTTTTTTTTTCCGTTTAATTTCCAGCCTTTTTTTATTATTGGAATTAAATTAATAATAGTTAATAGGATCATCGAACATTCAAAAATGATTTACAATACAATACAATACAATACAATACAATAAATGCAGCAGTTGATATTTTGTAGACACGCAGTTGACAGTGTTTGTTTGCTTGTTTTCTCTCTTTCTGACGGATGGCATATATAGTTTTGGTAATTATTTATTACTTCTTTTAGCTTGAAAATTCTTTATTAGTACTTGACTAATTTAAGATAGATATTAATTAATTACTAAAATTAAACATTTTTTCATTTCATCTTTTTCTCTCATAGATAAAAATAGTTTGTTCGATCATCATTTATTCTTTTTCAGCCCTATTCTTTCCTTATTAGCGAGCGAAACGGCGGTGTTAGTACTATTAGTATTTATTTGACCTTTTTGCCAAAATAATCTTCAATTAATGACAGTATCTCCTTCTCCTTCTCCTTCTAAAATTCTCAGAGTTGGGTAATCCATAAGGAAAGACAATACACAACGATCTTCGTTCATTACGTTACGCTTGCTACCTCTCATGTTTATGTTGATTGGCATAATCCTTTTTCCTTTTACTTTTCCCTTTTTAGTTTTTAGTTTCTTATTCAATAATGTTCCCTTTGAAATTTATCCTGCTCGTATTTCATCTTTTATGGCCATTGTAATACGTCAACTCACACATGTGATACACAAATCTATAAGATCACAAAACTATAAAGTTAGAAATCTACAAGATCATATTGTGTATATATTTAATAGCATCAACGAAATAGGTAACAAGATAACTAATAGTGTGAAATCTTAAGCATTTCACTAGTGTATTTATAATTTAGTTTTAATTACCATAATAAGTATACTGAATGGATTAGTGTATGCTTGGATATTTTATTATGGTTAGGAGTGTATGTTTTGTTTGCAAGTTGGCCTTAAAAGAAAAAAAAAAATTTGAATCAGGAAAAAAAAAAGAAAAGAAAACATAAGACACAAATCAATCAATCCATCATATATCATATCATATCATCATCATCATTTATAACCACTTTTATTGTTTCTTATTGTCACAGTTTATTTATTTTTATTATCAAAAATTCTCATATTTTAATTGATTTTTCTATCAAGCAAGGCAATAGAGAATCATAATACATAATATATTAGGTTATTATAATAATAATAATTCAAAATTGGGGTTTTACTTTTAATTGCTATTTCATTCGCATTCAAAATGTTGAAAAAACTTGTAAACTTTTTGAATATTCCAATATTCACTAGATTACAATTAGGATTCACAATAATTGGTTCAATATTCTTATATTACTTAAAACTTGAATATTATAATCAACTAGTTAAAAATGGTACTGATACTTCTTCAATTGATTTCAACAGTATGGGTATTCCGTTCTTCTCTTTGATACCAGCTACTTCTTTCACTCATCCGTGGACTTTAATAGTATCATCATTCATTGAAACAACAGTGTTTGGATTGTTGTTCTCAGTTACTAATTCTATTATCAGTATTCGTTATTTTGAAAAAATTTGGGGTACTAAAAGTTTAATTAAATTTTTATTAATAGTTTCAATATTCACTAATCTTATCACTTGTACTATAATCATTTTCAATAAAGTTTTTCTTGGTATTAGTAGTGGAAATGGTAGCGGAGATAATGATTTAACTCTTCGACAAAGTTCTGGGGGTTGTTTCTCTCTAATTTTAGCATTCATAGTTGCCTTCAAACAACTAGTCCCGGAACATAATTTAAATTTTTTCAATGGATTATTCCACTTAAGAGTTAAACATGTTCCATTCTTAGCATTGGTTATCACTTTAGTGGCCTCATTAATATTGAAAAACTATTATCCAGCTTTGATTTCGTTCGCCAGTTTTTACGTTTCATGGGTTTATTTAAGATTCTTCCAATCTACTATCCTCGAACCTTTGATTCCTTTATCTTCTGCTGATACTGAATCAAACAGCACTTCAGCACCAATTGGTATTCAAAAGATTAAGGGTGATGCTTCTGACACTTTCTCATTTTATTATTTCTTCCCTGAATTCACTCATAGCGTCTTAAGACCAATTTGTGATGCCGTTTATCAATTCTTTGTCATTATTGAATTAATCAATCAATTTAATGAAGATGATATCAATACTTCTAATGAGAGAGCTTCTAGTAGAAGTAGTAAGGTTGGTAATGGTAATATTGCTGAAAGAAGAAGACAATTTGCACTTAAAGTTTTAGAAGAAAGAATTGGTAATGATTAAACTCTTTTTTTTATTATTGTTGTTAATTAATATGTAATACTGTATGTATTTTATTTCTTTTTACTATTTTTTATAGAAAGTTGTATAATTTTTTATTTATTTCAATATTAGCTTTTATTTCATTTATTTGTGATTATTTATAAGAATAATATTTGAAAATGAATCTAGATACAAGGCTATTTTCAGAAAGGCTCTATCTCTATTGATTCTTTTAATCTATGGGAAGTTTTTTCCCATATTAAAATGAGCTTCATTTTTTTTTTTTAAGAATTTTGAAAAATCTCGAAAAAATACAAATAGATGGAAAAAAAAAATTGTGGCAATAAACTTGTAAATTCATTTATTTAAGGTTGTATTTTATATTAATCATTAATCATGCTAGATATATTTATCTAAAAAGAGTAATTAGAAATAATGAGTGAAATATCTGATGAACAACAAGAATTACTAAATAATTTTAAAGAAATAACTCAATTCCAAGATGAGGATCGTACAAGGATTATAAACCTATTAAAAAGGACCGAATGGAATTTACAAATTGCAGTTCAAAAATTCTTTGATAATGATATAGATCCACCACCAGAACCATCACCACCAACAATAATAAATAATAACATGGATGAGCTTGAAGGGATTAGAAGAAGGCTTGTTAGAAATGATAATAGTAACAACAATTTACCAAACCAACCGTTAGTAAATGATTTTAATAATTTTGAATTTTTACCAAAGTTCGTCAAGGCTAATAAATTATCAGGGAATTGGAAAATCCAACAAGGGATTAATATATCTAATAATAGCAATCATTCAGAACTGTTTTTAATTATTATTTTAATGATTATTCCAAGAACTTTGCTATTTATATTATTGAAGTTTAATGACTTATTGACTTATTTATTCCCCGTGTTTGGAACTTTATGGGCAAGAGATGTGAATAGAGTGCCTAATAAACTAATCACTAGCAACAATAATGATGAGAAGGAACTGCCATTTAATTTTAAAGAATATTTCAAAGCTCAAACTAAAGATACTGATGATGAAGAATTACCAATTTTTGAAGGGGAATTCAATGATGCTTATGAGATAGCTAAACAGCAATTTAAATTTTTAATCATTATATTAATCAATGATTCAAAGACTAGTAAAATATTACTTAAAAATATCATTTCTTCAACACAATTCAAAGAATTGGTTAATTCTGATTATGCGGGAAGTAAAGATAATTTTATAATATGGGGTGGACACGTTAATCAATTAGAAGGGTTTTCAGTGGCTAAAAGTTATAGAGTCAGTAGAGTTCCTTATATTGCCTTGGTTGGAAAAGTATCAACATATGGAGACACATACCCAAGCATGTCAGTGATGAAGTATATACAATCATTAAATTTTGAAAATTATGACAGTGAAGACTTGGAAAATGTGATTAAAACTAGATCTAAAAGAATCATTAAGAGCATTCAGAAATTAGCTAGTAATTACATTGGGCAATTAATAAATCAAAGAATTGATCAAGAAAGTAAACAATTTGAAAGAATAATGAAAGAAGAACAAGATGAGGCATACCAAAGATCTTTACAACAAGACAAATTGAAAAAATTTGAACTTGAAAAGGCTAAAGAAATTAAAAATAATAAAAAATTGAAATTAATTGAATCTCATAATAAAAAATTAAATTCAGCACAATATTTACAATCTAAAATAATTAATTATTATAATAATAATGATAATGATGAAGAACAAACTGCCCATGCTGGGTCTAATAAAGATGATATTATTAAAATACAATTCAAATTACCTCATGGTAATAGAATCGTTGAAAAATTCGATAAAACTACAACAACTTTTGAAGATATTTATTTATTTATAATAATTAAATTAATTAGTGAAAAATTAAACAAAGATGAACAAGAATTGCTAACGCAATTAAAAGAAATTAAACTGGCTACTACTACTACTACTACTACTACTGCTACTATTCCAGAGACTAATATTTTCAATTATCCATTTGAATTAAATTCATCATATCCAAAATTCAATTTACCAATAAATGATGAATATTTATCAAATGATGATTCGCTCCCAAAGAAAAGTTTCAGTTTATTGATAGAATATGATTTAGATTATAATGATGAAATGAAAATATACACAGATTATTTCAATGGTGACTCTAAAGAATTAACAATTGACGATATAACTGATGAACAATTAGAAGGTTTATCCTCCGAAGACGAAGAAGTTGAAGATGAAGAAGTTGAAGATGATGAAGTTGAAGAAGTTGAAAAAGATCCTCAAGAAAATTGAAAGTAAGGACTTCCGTTGTAGGAAAAATCTTTTGACGTACCGAGGGAAAGAAAAAATAGCCGCCGGAAGATACAGCAAACGAAAGATAAATTGTTCTTATCTAAAGAATTTTTTTTTGCCTGGTTTGTTTTCCCTTTTATCAAATCAAGTGGATTGAAGATAATGAATGCATTGAAAAATTTAGCAAAATAAAAAAAAATTTAAATAAAATAAAATAAAAATTAAATATATATTTATTATTATTATTATTTCATTTAGCCACTTCTTGATTTATACTATCTACATATACTAATTAATTAGCACCATCTATTATTCCTCAATACTATCAATCCAATCAATATATTACTATTTATCTATTAGATTAGATGATACTATAGTTTATTTTTTCTCCACTATTTATTTTTTGGTCTAAATAAGTTTTTTTTTTTTTTTTTTTTTTTTTTGGAAATAATAGTATAATAATGACACCATCGATAATCGGACCATCAAAGTCTAATAATGACTTATTAAGTCCACCGACTGACAGTGACACAAGTAATGGTACCCAAATACCATCAGTTAACCTTGAAACATCATATTTACATAATTTTCTCTCAACTATTCCCTTTCAAGATGAAATTACATTTTTTGTTAATGGGAAACCGAAAACCCTTAAAAATCCAAGCCCTGATGGATCTCTCTCCGAATTCATTAGATCTGGCCAATATTTGAATTTAACTGGAACTAAAATTGGTTGTAACGAAGGTGGTTGTGGTGCATGTACAGTTGTCTTAGGCTCATTTGATAAAGTTAAGGGAAAAGTTTTTTATAAAGCCGTTAATTCATGTATTGTCCCATTGATCGCCATCGATGGAAAACATTTAATCACAATTGAAGGGCTAGGCGATTGCCATAATTTGCATCCAATTCAAGAAAGATTAGGAAAATTCCATGGATCTCAATGTGGGTTTTGCACTCCTGGAATTATCATGTCGATGTATGCCTTGATTCGTAATGATCCACATCCTTTGATGGATGATATCATCGAAGCTCTTGACGGCAATCTTTGCAGGTGCACTGGCTATATCACAATTATTCATTCTTTAATCACATTTGCTCGTGATTATGATCCAAAGAAATTTTCATTAAGTGATTTAAGTTTAAAATTGACTTTAAAAGCTGCTGAAAAAGATAATAATGGTTCTACAAAACAGGAACAAGTATGTGCTAAAGGTGAGAACTGTTGTAAAAATAAAAAGAGAAAGATTAACCCCAAAGATGAAACTAAAGCAACTGGCGAGGATGAAATTGATATGAATGAGAAATTTAAATTCTTTTCACCAAATGGTTTACCTTTGAAACCTTATATTCCAGCTAATGATATCCCATTCCCTAAAGATTTATTAACTTTTAAGCAAAAACCAATTTTTTACGGTAACAAGAAGAAAATTTGGATTAAACCGACTACTAAAGCTGAATTATTTCAAGTGATTAAATTTTATGAATCTTTACCTAATGTCCAATATAAAATTGTTTCAGGATCATCCGAGTTTCAAGTTGAAAATTATATTAATCCACTTTTGAATTTTCAAGTATTAATTTATATTAATGATATTGATGAATTAAATACTCATTGGCATTATGACCCTGAAATAGGTCTTGAAATATCTGGCAATTTTACCCTTTCAAATTTAGAATCTATTTGCGAAGAATTGTATAAACGAGAACAGGCTAATAATATTCAATTTTTAAAAGAGAATAATGTCACAATAGTCGCCAATAGTAAACCTGTGTCTATTAGTGGTAAAGCTCAAGTATTTGAAAGTATTTGCAAACAATTGAAAATATTCGCTGGAAGACAAATTAGAAATGCTGCTACTGCTTCAGGTAATATTGTCACTGCATCTCCAATTGCTGATTTAAACCCTTGTTTAGTGGGTGCCAATGCTTATTTCACTTGTGAACATTTAGTCCCAGAATCTAAAGTTTTCACCAAGTCTACAATTCCCTTAAATGGATTTTTTGTGGGTTATAGAAAGACTAAACTTCCTAAAAATTCTTTAATCACAAAGATTACGATCCCAGTAACTAAATATTCGTCGCCTTTAGAATTAGCTGAGGGAACTGAACTTGAATTCATTAAAGCATTTAAACAAAGTAAAAGAAGAGATGACGATATTTCAATTGTCACAGCATGTCTAAGAATCAGATACTCTTTTCAAGGTATCATACCTCAAGAAAATTTTTATAAGTTTAAAATTTCAGATTCTACTTTATGTTATGGTGGTATGGCGCCGATAACTTTCACTGCTACTAAAACCATTGATGCATTAAAGGATGAAATTGTATATATTCCAACCGATGATTCAGGGGTTTTCAAGGCTAAAGAAATGAACGATTTGGTTTTAGAAAAAGCCTTTGCATCTATTAGTGATGAAATGTCTTTGCCATTTGGAGTTCCTGGTGGTATGAGTAATTATAGAAGATGTTTGACATTATCGTTTTTCTATAAATTTTTTCAATATTGTTTAGATGGATTAACTGATATTTCTACAATCAACTATGCAATTGTTGGTAATAATATTAATAATTCTATTACAGCTGCTAAAGCAGCTGATTTGAAGAAAGGATACATTGACGTTGATGCTTTGAAGACTTTAAAACGTGAAGTGGCACATGGAAATCGTGATATTAAACAACCATTTAAAGAAAAAGTTGTTGGTGGATCAGACATTCATATGTCAGCACTCAAGCAAGTAACTGGTGAAGCTATTTACACTGAAGATATTCCAATTCAGCATAATGAATTACATGGAGCTTTAGTTAAGTCAACAATTGCTCGTGGTAAAATTCTTAGTGTTGATTGGTCTGAAGCCTTAAAGCATAGCCCAGATATTGTTGGATATGTTGATATTAATGATGTCCCAAGCAAAGAAGCTAATCTTTGGGGGATCTTTGATACTTTTGGACAAGAAGAATTTTTAGCTGATGGTGAGATTAAAGTTCATGGTCAGATAATTGGTGTGGTTTTTGGTAGTGATAGAAATAGATGCTATGAAGCTGCTAAAAAGGTTAAGGTTGAATATGAAGAACTGAAGCCGATAATATCAATTGAAGAAGCTATTGAAGCTAAATCATTTTTCCCAGACGATAGAATCACTGAAAAGGGTGATTGGGAGACTGCATTTAAAAATGCAAAATATGTTTTTGAAAATGTTACTAGAATAGGAGCTCAAGAACAATTCTATTTTGAAACTCAAAATTGTTTAGTGGTCCCTGAAGAAGATGGTGAGCTCAAAATTTATGCATCAACTCAGAATCCTACTGAGACTCAAGAATATGCGTCCCATATCACTGGGATCCCATCGAATAAAATTGTTTGTAGAGTTAAAAGATTAGGTGGTGGATTTGGTGGTAAAGAAACTAGATCCATTCCATATAGTTCAATTGCATCATTAGCTGCGATTAAATTTAAGAGACCAATTAGAATTTCTCTTAACAGAATGGAAGATATGATGACAACCGGGCAACGTCATCCATTTTTAATGAAGTGGAAAGTTGGTCTTGATGAGAATTATAAATTTGTTGCATTAGATGCCAAATTATATGCTAATGCTGGTTGGTCAATGGATTTAACTAGAGGTGTTATTGATAGAGCAGTTTTTCATTCTGCTAATTGCTACCATTTCCCTAATTCTAGAGTTCATGGTATCCCATGCTATACAAATACAATTTCAAATACTGCATATAGAACCTTTGGAGGTGTTCAAGGATGTTACATGGCTGAATCGATTATTTATTATGTTAGTGAAAGATTAGGCATATCTCCTCAAAAGTTAAGAGAATTGAATTATATTAAACCAGAATTGGGTCATACCACTACTTATAAGCAAAAATTAGGTAAAGATTATTCAATACCTGAATTAACTGCAGCCAATTTAAAACAAATTAATTATGATGCTAAATACAGTGAAATTGCTAAGTTTAATAAAACTAGTAAATGGCTTAAACGTGGTATTGCTCAAGTTCCAGTGATGTTTGGGGTTTCATTCGGAGTAACATTTTTGAATCAAGCTGGTGCTCTAGTTCATGTTTATAAAGATGGGTCGGTGTTAGTATCCCATGGTGGTACAGAGATTGGCCAAGGGTTAAACACTAAAATGGCAATGATTGCAGCTGAAGAATTAGGTATCCCATTAGAGAAAGTTTTTATTTCAGAAACGTCGACACAATCAGTGGCTAATACTTCTGCTACTGCTGCATCAGCATCTTCTGATTTAAATGGTATGGCTGTGCAAATTGCGTGTAGTAAGATTAAAAGAAGATTACAACCAATTTATGAAAAATTAGGTAAAGATGCAGATTTTGATAAAGTTGTAATTAATGCATATTTATCAAGAATTAATTTGTCAGCAAATGGATTCTATAAGACCCCGGATATTGATTATCAGTGGGGCCATCCAAACCCCAAGCCAGCATTTTTCTATTATACACAAGGTTCAGCAGCTAGTATAGTTGAAGTTGATACATTAACAGGAGACTGGAATTGCCTAAGAACAGATATTAAAATGGATATTGCTAGGCCAATTAATTTAGCTATTGATTTGGGACAAATCGAAGGTGCTTTCATGCAAGGTGTAGGGTTGACCACTATGGAACAATCATTATGGTTGAGAAGAAATGGAGCATTAGCAACAACGGGACCAGGGAATTATAAGATCCCAGGATTCCAAAATGTTCCTGAAATATTCAATGTATCTTTATTAAAAGATCGTGATTTCACCCACTTGAAAACCGTTAAATATTCTAAAGGTGTAGGAGAACCTCCTTTAGTCTTAGGGCTTGCTGTGCATTTTGCTATTAGAAATGCATTATCATATTCTAGAAAAGAAAATGGATTAAATGGGAATATAGACTTACCATTTATTAGTCCATTAACAACAGAAAGAATTAGAATTGCAGTTGGTGATAATTTAGCTAAACGTACAAAAGTTGAAGCGAAAGAAAATGAGAAATCATTTTTCATTGAAGCATAAAAATTTTTTTTCTTCTGTTTTTTGCAGCTGATTGATCGATCGTAATATAATCTTGCATATCTGGAGAAAAAATTAAATTGATCTGGGTTTTGAACATGAACGACAGGTTATTTTCTTTTATTTATTCTTTTAACACAGGCTAAAATTTTATACATTACAACTGGACCCAATTTAAAATGGTTAAAGCTTTTTTAAAAAAAAAAAGAAAAAGTCAAATCAACAAATTAAAAATTAACATAACAAAAAAAATGCCTGATAATTATAAATATATGAAAATAGTGAACTGGTAGTATCGTCGATCCCCTTTCAACCACTGCACTTCTATACATGCACCCATCCATATGATGCTACTGGTAATAAGGAAGACGATAATAAGGATCACAAGTCTACTGACAAAGGTAACTGGCAGACATTTACTAGTATTTGCTGATCAATAATTAATGAAGATACTATTGAATCTAAACGTTCAAAGGCTCCATCACTATCAGAATCATCAATAATTATTAATATTACATCAGTTATTGCCACGACTAATACAATTAATGATAATGTAATTTCAAATTTGAATACTAGAGCAGCCCACTAAGTAAAGTTGATTCTTAAGTTACTAATAATTCCAATCCATCAACATCATCACAAGAAGAAGACATGAATGCTTTGAAACTCTTAATTCATATTATTTCAGCAATTTCAAATTGCTAATAGATAAATAAGAACGAAGATCGCAAATTAAACTATTAAAGGAGTTATACGGTAGTTTAGTTAATTTTAAAAAGACAGGTATTGTTGCTATTTATATAATTATATTCACATTTCTAATAAGCGTATTTAATTTATTTATTTGATTGATTAATTAATATATTTACTTGAAAATTTATTCTATTTGTAGGACTCAAGAAACTCAGAAACTGGGGAATCACCATTGACTAAAGGAATAGATTTTCCAATAGTAGTCTTTGGGAAAAGTAAAGATTGTACCGCGACATCAGCGACATCCTCTCTAGAAATAGCCGGTTTATTTGACTTGAAATCACTGGAGACTTTTCCAGTAGCTGGAGTGTCTAATAATTGACCCGGCTGAATAATAGTGTAATCTAAAGAAGATCTACGTAATTCACGATCAGCATATTTCTTAGCAATGAAATAAGGTCTAATAGCAATTTTATACCAAAAGTCTCTATTTTCAGCTTCTAAAGCAGAAATCATTATAAATCTATTAATTTTCAAAGTTTCAGCGACTTCCATGATTTTAACTGCACCATCTAAATCAATCACTAAAGTTTGATCATATCCGGTATTACCACCAGATCCAGCAGCGAAGATTATAGCATCATAGCCTTTTAATAATTCTTCAAATTTCGATTTTGGCTCTTCAATTGATAATACTTTACTTGCAACTCCTAATTTTTCAAAATATGGTACTTGCTCTTCTTTACGGATTATTGATAATGGCTTGAATTTATCTGGTTGCGCTAATAATTTAGAAACTATTAATCTCCCAACTCTACCATAACCTCCAATAACTGCAACTTTGAGTACCATTTTATTAATTATATTTTTTTTTTGTGTGTTTGTTTGTGTTTTCACCCACTTTAATAATTAATTTGTGAATTGAATTATTAAGTCAGCCAATAGATTCTTTAGATTATTAATTTTGAAAATGATTCATTTTCTTTTCTTTATTTTAGGAAAAAAAAAGCAAAAAAAAAAATTTTTCTTCGATTGCTAATTTTTTTTTGTGGTGTTATTTATTATCATGCATTGACAGGTTTTTTCTGTTCTTAGTAAAATTGTACATACAAATTACTACATCATATAGTATCAGCATACCATAGTATTGACATAGTATATACCATAGTATATACCATAGTAAAGTATAGCATAGCATGCGGACAGTAATAATGGAATAGCAAATATTAATCATGCATTGTTGACAATTGCAATATTGCATTTGATTGGATATTGGCAATATTATACTATATTGTATTCAATTAGGGATTGTGACACTTTCCTCCTATGAACCCACCATTTATCCTTATCATCTTGCGAGTTGATACTTAGGAGTTAGTATTGTCTAGGCCACAAAATGCCTTTTTATTTCTTACTTATCCCAACTCACATATTTCCTTTATTGCCCATTAACTATTATTCTTTATTCTTGGTCTAAATAGGCGATGCTTTTACCCTCCAATTTGGTGCCTCTTTTTTTATTTTTTAAAGAAAAACAAAAAAAAATTTACAAAAACAGAAATTTTTCTAAAAAACTAAAAACAAAAAAGGGATCATATCATCATATATTCATATATTAGTTTAGTTCACACTCTTCCTTTATTTTATTTTACTTTAATTTTTTTGTATATTGATTGATAAGTTCAAATAGGAATATAATAATATCAAGATCAATTTTGTGCCATTATTATACTATATTGTATTATAACACAACTTTTACTCTTAAATATCTAGTATCAGTCTCTGCTCGTTTAATCAAAAATAAAAAATGTCCTACCATAATAAAAAATCCTCTCATCAGGATAATAGAGTCATGGATATATATAATGGATTGATGAATACAACCTCATGCATGGTTACAAATGGTAATAATATAAGTAATAATATTGAGAATAATATTGAGAATGGTAATAGCGAAGAACGATATTCAAGACATCGTTCATATTCCGTATCTGCTACAAATAACCCTATTGATCAACTAAATAACAACGCCACCACTACCACCACCTCTTCAAACAGCGGTAATAACCATAATCATAATATTCACAATCGTGGCTCTAATATTAAATTAAGTCGATTTGGCTGGGTGCGTAGATTTATTCAGTCTAATAAATTAGCTTCAGGAAGTCATCATCATACTAGTAAAAGTAATAACAACAATAGCAATAACACTAACCGTCACGGTGATAGCAGTAATAAATATAAAATGGCAAAGAAGATTGGATCTAGCACTTTAAAATCAAAGCGTGAACGTTCTTCTTCTATTGATTATCATAGTGATTATTCAATGGCTGAAGATGACGATAATGGCAATGGCAATAATAGTTATGATAATGGTAGTGATAATGATTGTGAACCGGTAAAATTTGATTTAAACAATCCTTATAGTTTTAAAGCATTGTATAATTATAATTATTCTGGATCTAATCATCATTACCATAGTGATGGAGAATATGAAAATTACAATGATGACGATGACGATGTTGATGATGATGATGATGATAACAATAAACATAATCATCGTGGTATCCATTATAATGATAATGTTTCTACAAAGCCTTTAGTGTCAAGATCTAACTCATCAAAACTTACAACTAGAACTGAATCATCGAGTATACGAACTATTAAAACTTTCAATAATATTAATAATAGTAATAATCATTATCATGATGCTTTGAGTATTAGTACTAAAAACTCAGCCAATACTCGTAATAGTCACTATCAACAATATTATAATTATCATCCTCATCATTTATCCTCTCTTAATAGAAGAAATTCTGTGGCAAGTGAAGGTGACGAGTATTACAGATCTTCACAGAGAAATAGTTTATATACTAGCAATAACAGTAATCATCCTCGTGATTATGATAGAATCACTACTCATACCACTAACACAAACAATATTCGCAGAGGGTGTCGTAATTATGAAGAGAATGGTGACGATGGTAACAATAACGATGGTAATAATAACGATGGTAATGATTATGATGGTGATGCTGATGATGATGATGACGATGGAAGTAAGAGTAAATTTGGGTTGGATCAATTTTCAATTAATGAGTACCGATCAGGAAATGGAGAGTCTCTTGAAAATACTATTGATAATACAGAAGATATTGAAATAGCTACTTCTTCGTCAGAAACTAGAACCACGGATAATAGAAGCACCATCGCAAATAATACTTCAAGTGGTATTAATAATAATATCAATAATAGCCACAATAATAATCCAAGAAACAGCAATACTAACAACTTGGACGATTTATATACAAAATCATCATCAATCAGATCAAGTATTAATCCAGGATCTATGTTTGACAAAAGTTCTATTCTGCATGACACTCCAGACACTTCAGTAGCAGCCTCTATTTCACAAGCTAGTACTTACAGTTATTATAATAATTATATCTATAACAATCCAGTGTCTAATGCATATAACCAACAGCAATTACTTAATCAATTGATTTATACGTCACATTCAAATAACAATGCTGGTACTAGCTCTAGTATGAATAATCCTCATTATACAAGATCAATCACTGGATCTACAAATAATAATAATGATTCATCTTCAATTATTACATTAGCATCAAGTACTAGAAATATTTTAAACAGATCAAGAAGTGCTAGAAGATCAGTAGAAACTTTTAATTCATCAACTGTGGGGATCCCTCCAAGTAGTATATTTGAAAGATTAACTGGATCAGCTGCGGCAACTAATGGTCAAAGCGGTACATCCAATTTATCAATTAATAATAATAATATCTACAGCACAAGTAATGCTAACAACAATGGATTAGGAGTTGAACCTAGCATTAATGAAACCAGTACAATAGAAACAACAGACGGTAAAGGAAACAAAGATAAGGACGATGATGATGATGATGATGATGATGATGATGATAATGACGATGACGATAATGATGATGATGATGATGATGATGACGTTGAAAATATTAGTAATTTGTTAAGTGCATCGCCATCAGCATCGGCTGTAGGGATTAGTGAATATGATAATATAATTCCGGACACTAATAATGGTTCAATAATTGCAGATTGTGAAAGTCTTAATAACTCTTTAAAAGTGTTGATCACTTCTACTACTAATCGTTTGAGTAATAGTAATATCAATGGTAATAATAATGACAATATCAGTTTTAAAAGCTATGTTACTAGACTATCCATCAACGATTAGATTATATTTTATATATTATATTTATATTTTTAGTTTATGGTTTTTTTTTTTTTATTTTTTTTTTTTTTTTTTTTTTTTTTTTTTTTTTTTTTTTTTTTTTTTTTTTTTTTTTTTTTTTTTTTTTTTTTTTTTTTTTTTTTGTTATTGATCAATGAATTATGTGTGTATATTTATGAATTCGATTTGTGTAAGCGAGAAAGAAGAAAAACCTCAAAAATATCTCGCTAAATAATAAGCGAGAAATAAAATAAAAAAATAAGGCTCGCATTGCATATACCGCAATTTCATACTTGCTTACAAAAAATCGTGTAATAATAAGGAAAACGGTATAGCAATTTATTGTATATATGGTAAGGTATATTATAATGCACTGAATAAATGTAGTGCATGTTAAAATTTATAAGAAAGAAAATAAAAAAAAAATTAAAAAAATAAAAAAAATATCTAAAACAAAAAGTTAAGTGTGTACGGTATTAGGAAATTCTAATGGTGTACATTACTAGGGATCTCATCTTCTTCATCACTAGCTTCTCTAGGCATTGGAGCTTTACTTAAA
Source organism: Saccharomycopsis selenospora (assembly GCA_030583325.1). Classification (NCBI taxonomy): domain Eukaryota; kingdom Fungi; phylum Ascomycota; class Saccharomycetes; order Ascoideales; family Saccharomycopsidaceae; genus Saccharomycopsis; species Saccharomycopsis selenospora. The sequence goes on along the minus strand of JAJMHY010000061.1, from coordinate 5,006 downwards.
GCTGCAAGTCTTCTTTTCTTCTCAATTTCAGTTTCTTCATCATCAGTTTCGTCATCGCTGTCTTCTTCTTCTTCTTCTTCGTGTGTGGTTCCACTAGGTTTCTCACCAGTTTTATCGCTTCTAAACTTTTTTGTGACAACTTGTAATGTTTTACCCACAATAGAATCACCTCTTTTACGTCCATGAGCGGCACCAGTACCAGAACCACTGCCACTGGCATTGGCATTATTATTGCTACTACCAGAAAGGGTACTATCAATATTTTGAGATTCAGCACCAGGATTATGGTCATGAGTATGGATTTGATAACGTCTAATAACTTCGCCATCTTCATTTTCAATCACCAAGTAATCGCCAACTTTATAAGCAAATGCTTTTTGTTTGGTTGACCCCAGAGTACGTTCTTTAATTAGTGAGGATGCTGATTTAATTCTTGAAATTATTGGTGATAACAAACTTTGATTGTCCAGAGATACTATACTAGCAATATCAGCAGATTCATCATCCAGATCTTCAATATCTGAATTAGGTGGTAAACTGTTTCTACGACCGTTCAGTTTAGTTCTAACCGGTGATGCACGTGGAGTCGGCTCTTTAATGTTTACAGTATCAACAACTTCACCTTGTTTATCTTCAACAATAATTTTATTACCTTCACCATAGGCAACATGAGCTTTATTATGTTCATCTGAGTTATTATCGCTACTATTAGTAGCAACTCTTTCATGTTCTTGAATTTCTTCTTTGTTATTGTTATTAATGATGTCAGCTATTGGTTGATCATTTCCAACATCTTCATCTTTAATATGATGTTCTTCATCATATTTGTTTTGTCTTTCTTCATGTAATTTAGTTAAATCAAAGGCTTCCACTCTAGGTCTATTCTTTTCCAAATATTCTTGTCTAGAACGCATTTTAGATAATCTATTCTTCCGTCTTTTACGTCTTTTACTACGATCTATTCCTCCAGCTGGCCTATATTTAATTCCACTAGTTTCAACAGTGTTTGCCTTTGGAAGAGTAGCTCCAGAAGAATCCATATTTTTCTCATCAAGCACATCATCATCACTAGTAGTGCCACTACTATATTTCTTTTTAGACATCATTGGGTTAGACATTGTGTCAACTCGTTGTAAAGAGAAAGATCTGCCAGCATCAAGTTTAGGTAAACGATTAATCCAAGAAGAACCATTAGCAGTGTTCATAGTATTGGTATTAGAGAATGACATTGATAAAGTCATACTATTCAAATGACGACCAAGAGTTAGCACTGCAACTGAGGATCCATGAACGATAACTGAAGAAATGACTAAGAAAGTGACAATTGGCCAAATAGCAGCAATGACTTGATAGTTAGGACTACCAGGCAGTGGCAATTCTTTAAGAGGAGTCTTTTCAGTAGTATGCATTGATTCTAATTCCCCACGAGCTAATACAGCAACGAACACGGCACCAACACCAATTGGGCCAAAATGACCACAGAATAAAGCTTCACGCCAAGTTTTAATATCGGGGATTAAAGGTTTCATAGCAAGTACTGCAGGGATTCTACGTAAGAATAACACAACAATGGCTAAAACAACTAATCTCCAAACATCAGTACCAATTGAAGGATCATTAAATTGACTCCATGGGATAATGGCTCCAAAATAAACAAAATAGGACATGTTTAACAATAAATCAATGACAGTAGAAACATGAGAGTCTTCAGTCTTTTTAGCAAACCAACCATCCCAAGAGAAAGCAGTACCAGCGGCAAACGAAACTAATAAATCATCCACACCTAAAATAGCACCAAAACCAGCACACATTAAAGCAAGCATAATATAAAACGCTAAAAATGATTCACGGTCAATTAAATTACGACTTTCAGCATATTTAATAGCGTGACGACCACAATAACCAATTATTATTCCCAAGAGACAACCAAAGACACATTCATAAAGAATTGACACACAAATCCAATCTTTAATGATTTCACCAGCATTGCCATGATGCATAATAAGATTAAGACCTAAATAAACAAATGGGAAAGCCATACCATCATTACAACCAGATTCAGCGGAAAGAATATTTCTTAAATGACCCGGGACACGTTTAGCGAACTTACCTTTACCAACGACGGCGGCAGCAAGCACAGGATCGGTAGCAGTAATACAGGCAGCCACAGTTAACGATTCAGAGAAGTTGAAGCCAGGAATTAAAAGGTACATGAAAGCGCCCACGATTAACCAACCAGCAGTCATAACCGGGACTAAAAGCATGAAAACCGAGATCCAATGCCTAAGCATATATTTTTTAGGCAATTCAACAGAAACCGCAAAAATCTGAACCACAAGAGCAATTCTTGATAATTCTAAAGTAATATAATCATAATTTCCCCAGTTAGTGGGCGCAAACCAATTAAGACAATGGGGCCCCACAATAAGGCCAAAAATACAAGCAACGGTGGCTTCCCCGATGTAAAGTTTTTCCTTGACAAACAATGATATAAGAGAGAAAGCAGTGGTGAACACTGCAAGCACTGCGTAAGCTACATGAGCTTTATCAATCTATGATTCAAATATCTGTTAGTATTCAATGAAATAATAATGATAATAATAATCTTTGGTAAAAAATGCAATAAATAAAAATCTCTATACAAGCAAAGATTTTCCTCATCTAGTGAAAGTGAAAAAAAAAGAAAAAAAAGTCCATCCATCTATTTGTGTTTTTTTTTGACAGTCTCTAAAAATAGAAAGAAATCTCCAGGCTGAACGATATAATAGACAACCCATATTTAATCAATAATAATATAATATCTAATAATTATAATATATTGATCTTGAAAATTTATCCGATCATTACCGACGGCAAAGAAAAAAGAGATAAGGAGAGGAAAAATAAAATAAAATCAAAATCGTGGATATTCATTTATTGGACACAAAAACAACCCAAACCAAAAAGGATTTCGCATCAGTTAGAAAGAAGAACTTACATTTAAATGAGACCAAACCATTTAACGATAATTAATTAATTAATTTCTTTCAAATAATTAAAATGAAGAAAGAAAAAATACTTTAGAGATTGAGAAATGAAAAAGAAAACGAAAAAGAAAAAAGGGAAAATTAAAATTTTTTACATTTTAAAATATAAAAAATTTATATCAAATATTTCTTTTTTGCTTTTTCTTTGCCTCGCTTTTTTTCTTTGCTTATACTGGTATACCAATAACAGGGATCCACCCGCTTTACCCATTTTCTTTTTCTTTTTGGCAAATAAAGTGGGAAAAAGATGGGAAAAAAAAGGGTCCTTGGTATGAATGATTAGCAGTATATTGACATTAATGAAATGATACTACTATGAACGCTGATAAGGAAATGAATGAATATTATAAAATAGAAATAGAAATAGAAATAGAAATAGAAATAGAAATCAAAAAGAGATAGCCAAAATGCTCTTTGATTGGTCTTTGAGAAAATATATAAAATGAAAATAAAGAGAAAAATTTTTTTCTCTTTTCTTTTTAAAGTCCTTGGCTCAATTCACGTTCTAGCCTAATAAATACCGTATCACCTTATGTTCGTTCAATATCTACGTTTTTGTAATGATATTATTATGGCTATCATTTAATAAAATATTGTATCATCGCCAAAACACTTTATTGTAATATCTAGACTCTGAGTATATAGAGATAAAAATTAGACGGATTATCTTCTTGAAATTTATAAAGTGTTCTTATCATGGATTTTTACTTTTTTTTATTTGTCATCGGAAAGAAAAGCATGTGTACCCCCATATTGTTAATTCCTCTTATTGTGCAAAAACGGGACTTATATTAATAATACTCTACATATGGAAAAGAATATATATATATTAATTTTCAATTTTCCATAATTAATTAGATACGTTCTATAAGATCACTCTACCAATGTCCCTAAAGATATAACTGAAAAGAAAGAAAAAAAAGTACCTGTGCGTGACCAATTCTAAGCCATTAAAAGTATAGTTTCACTAACTTTTCATAAATTAACAAAAAAAAAAAAAAAAATACTTCAATAATTGGAATGCTCTTTAGTACGTGAAAATGATGATCTAGTTTTTTTTAGTGTTCCTTTTTTGTAATATTCTTCATAATCAATTATCGTACCAAAACCTCAAAAAAAACTGCATTAAATCTATGTAATATAATGCATTCCGCTTAAGAAGGATATATACATATATATATACAACAATATATTTTCACAAGCAGGCATTCTATCTATATATATAGTGATTGATACTAGAGTTTAAATTATAATAAAGTGTATAAAAAATAATCTAATAAGAGTTGCATAAAGAATTACAAAAGTGTCTATAACCAGTTAAAGACTGAAGAGCCATACTGTTGGGTTCTGAGATAATCATTATGAATTAAAACCATTTGGCTACATTTTTTGTAACCTTTCTTATAAACTTATTGTCCCATTAATCATTTTTCGTTATCTAAATCTTATGAGTTACTTTGAGTTAAAATGGAAAATGTATTTAGTGAGAGTGTTATATAAGTTTTTTGTGAGGTAATTAAAATTCAAAAAAATTAATTAAAATATATTCGAAATCAATCATATTTAATGTTGTATCGCAAAAATTTATGCAATGTAGGTTTCCTGTGAGAATCCCGTGAATTCTCATACAAATAAAAAACCATTTACACGTGACTTAAATAAAACCGACTTATCCTACATACAATGAAATTACAACATGAATATAAATCAAATCAAGATAACAGGAAACAATCAATCAATATCGCCGTAAATCAAACAAAAATACGGCAACACATTCAAAATAAATATCATCAGAGGCATTTAAAGTATCAAGTCAGCCATAGTAACTACTCTTTTATCTGATATAAATCAGAATAAAATTTTTATCTAAACTTTTATAATTACGGCAAACTGAATATTTAATGCAAAATAACCTACTTATAATATTAAAGACTACGGGAGAAGTCATTGTTATATATATATAAAGTTGGATTATCAAGG
>JAJMHY010000060.1:6360-72840 GCA_030583325.1 Saccharomycopsis selenospora | reverse complement strand
TTTATTTATTTTATATAATTATATAAGAAGATATAGATAGAAAAATAGTTATAGAAAAATACTAATAACTATCTACATAATCTCTAATAAATTTTATTTCATTTCTAACAACTTTATCTAAATATAAACCTTACCTGTTTGTTAAACAAAGCAACATTATAACAATATTTGTTTGTTAAACAAACACCCTATTACAACAACATGAAATTTATTAAATATGTCGTAGCCAAATCATAATTAAATTACCCAAACAGTCTTACTGTCTGCAGTGATATGTTTAAATTGAATTTAAGGTAGCCTTCAATAAACGTCAACATTCTTTAATATGTATATACAATCATGTGATATATGCATTAACATGATGGTTTTATGCAGAAAATATTATTCAATTGGAAAAAGAAGAAAAAATTTTTGAAAAAATAAAATAAAATTTTTTTTTGGAAAAAAAATTAAAAAAGACTACTCAAAAAATTAATCTTTAAAATGATATTATATTATAATCATATTAAAATAATAAAGTATAACAAGTAATATTATATTAATAGTGTATTAATAAAATATTAATAAATCATTATTATTAGTATTATTATTCTTTCTTCTTCTTCGTTTTTATTATAAAAAAATGGCTAATTCATTAGGAGTAACTTTTTCGGTATTGGCCGCATCATTCGTTGGGTATGCTATATATTTTGATTACCAACGTCGTCATTCACCAGAATTCCGTAAAAGTTTAAGACAATCTGCTAAATCTTTTAATAAATCACAGAAATTAGTTCAAGAGAAAAAAGGTAAAGCCAAATTAGCGCATATCAAAAAGGCCTTAAATGAATCTTTAGAAAAAGAACCAATACCTACTCTTGTAGCTGACAAGGAGAACTACTTTATGACTCGTATTGCCCTTGGTGAACAATTAGCTGCTAACCCAGGAAAAGAATTAGATGCCGCCATTTCTTTCTACAGAGCTTTATCAGTTTATCCAAATCCTACTGATATTTTAAACATCTATCAAAGATCATTGCCGGAAGAAGTTTATGAATTGATTGTCATTATGATTGCCATTAGACCTCCACAGGCTGTTATTAATGTTTTAGATAGTGCTTCAGAGCCAACTCTAGATTAAATTAATTATTAACTATCATCATAATCATCAACATCAACGAGCTAACTAACAAATAAATTATCATCCTTCCTTTTCTATATATATATATATATATATATATATATATATATTACAACAAAAAGAAAAGAAATACTAAAAAAGTGTTAGATTAATGAATGTATACATGTATATAGTATATATATATCTATAATATAATAGTAATATGTATTTATTAGGAGTAATCTATACCTGTAAATGCTACAATCAATTCGTAATGTAATAATAGAAGGAAAGAGTATGAGAAAATGCATAAGTTATATAGATAAATATATAAACGTAAAAAGGAACGAATTCATTCTTGGTAATATGAATACAAAAGATCATTAATGTCGTGAGATTTCTCTTCCAAAGAATTATCATCATCTTGATCTTTAATACTAGAAAAGTTATTCCAATCACGATAATATTCGACCAACTCGTCAACGGTATATTCAGGAACTTTGATGTTATTACCATTTTTTATTGATAATAAGAAATCTAATTGCTTGACAAATCCCGAAGAACCCAATTCTATACTAGAATGGTTAGAACCATCTGGATAAAGTAGTGTTGTGACATCATATTCATTAGCGATAGTACAATTATGAATTGAAAATTGAGGTTCTTCAGGGAATTCTTCTTTAAATTTAATACCACCGACAGATGAGTCGTTATTCTGTAATAAATTGATTAAACAAGATTTATTATCTTCAAATTCAGAATCAGTTAAACCTTCAGTTTTGAAAGCATTATTTTTAAAGAAAGAATCTAATTTATCCAGAGGCACAAAAGGATAATTGGCTCTTTGTAATTTTTTAGTGAAGAATTTAATTGGTTGATTTTCCATTAAATAATTAATAATTTTAGAATCATTAGGGTTCGTAGATTTGGCCAAACAACTAATGACTCTATTGAAAATTTTGGCTCTACTTTGGAAAAAATTAATAACTCTTAATAAGTAAACCGCGACGCTTTTCAAAGAAATGAATTTACCGTGATCTTTAATGTCTGGTTGAGATAATGGAAAATTCAAAAATGTAATGAATATTTTACTGAGAGTATTGTTTAATGAATCATTTAAAGGCAATGAAATAGTAGAGAAATTAGATGAAAAATTTAATAAAAAATTCTTACTGGCCTTTGGTAAAATATTGTCCATAATAATTGATAAGCAATAATAAAAGCAACAAATAACATACCTGACACCATTAATAAAATCATCAGTTGAAGGTGGCCTGTTATTATTATTATTAGTAGTGGCAGAAGCCCCACTGTTATTGAAATCCATCAATATTTGATCAACTTCTGATTTTAAAGTCCATTCTTTTAATAAATTATAGTATAATAGAGGAGATGCAATCAATGACAATGAAGATTTTGAAATTTTATTATCTAAAGATTTTGCAAATTTTAAAATCCAATTATAAGAAGTCCAAATAGTCTCTAATTTATGTAAATCATTATTAATGGTTATATTATTAGATAAATTATGAGTTAAAATCATTTTGAAAATTTCCAAAGTTCTAATGAATTCTTTTAGTATTAATGGGTTGAAAGTTGGTAAATAATCATATTTACCACCATGTATCACTGATGAAATAAAATATTTAGCGCTGCTAACATTATGCAAAAGATTTAAATCAGTAGTCCTCAGTAATTCAATAAATAAGCCTAGCCCATTTTTAATGGTACTGATAGAAGATAAATGGTTAGTCTCTTCACAAAGAATAGAATTAGGTAAAAACGCAAATGAGTTGAAAATATCAGTTAAATTTAATAATGATTCATGATCTATGTTTAATGGATCCATATTAGGTATTTTCGTTATTTGTTTAGCGGTTTGTGTTCTTAATAATCTAAGGGCATCCCCATAATAAATTTTACTTAAATAGTCTAATTTTTTAAAATCAATACATTGCAGAACTTTCCTCTTGCCCTTGAGCACGTATGACGATAAATGTAAACAAATATGATACATTATTGACTCTTTTTCCTCAGGTTCGTCATCTTCTTCGCTGGTGTCTTTAAATTGTTTAACGATAAGTGCTTCACCGCTTTTGAAAATCGTTTGTAACATTTGATAATACCAACAAGTATAAAACAAAGAATGACCATCGGCGAAATTATCAAATGCTAAAGAAGTCAGAAGTGATTTATTGAACTTCTTGATAGAATCTGATAAATGTTGATCATTTACACGATAATCATTGATTTTTATGTTGGTGTTAACATAAATACAATTAGGTAAGGCTTTGGACATATCAATATCAGCCGGAGGTTTAAGCGCTTGAGGGATTGGTGATGGCGGTGGTAATGAATCAGGCTTTGGAGCCTCAATTTTCGCTTTTAGAGGTACGTGATAACTATTTTGTGTTGGTGGTGGATGTAGCTCTTGATATTGAGGCGGGTATTGACCATTAATATAGTTGTTGTTGTTGTTGTTGTTGATATTAATATTTTTAGAATATGGGTCAATTGAAAATCTTTGATATGAATTGGTGGTATTAGGAGGAGGTTGTAGAGGAGGGGGAGGAGTACCTCCAATTACGGTAGTAGTACCAGCACTACTAGTAATGCTTCCATTAGCCAGTCTTGGAGGTGCTAGTTGATTTGTATAAGAATCATGAAATGGAATATTCGAAAACAGCAGCAGCAGCAGCAGCGATGATGATGAAGTAGTACGAGAGTTTCCTTGGGGAGTTAAAAAATTATTAGCCTGTGGGATAACTCCTTGAGGAGGAAGAGGTTGTTGTGGCGCGATTTGCATATTAATCATCACGCCAGGTTGTCCAGGATGCTGAACATATTGAGGAGGTGGTCGTTGGATAATATGCTGTTGAGGGTATAATTGAGGCTGTTGTTGTTGCTGATGAATGTATTGTTGACCCTTTGCCGGAATTAATTGGTTTGGGTTATAATATTGAACATTAAAAATATGAGGAGGAATAGGTTGTTGTTGTGGTGGTGGTGGTGGTTGTGGTGGTTGATTTGTGAAATAATGAGGAGGAGGATAACTATTATTAGGATGATGATTATGGAACCCATTCGGGGGTTGAGGAGGGAAAGCCGTTTGCGGAGGGTATCCATGCATTGGAATAGGAATAGGATGCTGTTGTTGCTGTGCTTGTTGAAGATGTTGATTAATAGGGTCATGAGAATAATAATCAGTCATTGAAAGAACCATTTTAGCCTTTTCCTTAGCTAATTGTTCACGTTTTATCCTAGAAATTTCCAAAGGTTGAAGGGTTAGATAAGGACAATCAAATTGCATATTTTTACAATTTGTACAAGCAGGTAAATTTTCATCACATCGCACTTTACGTTTTTTACATTTAGCACAACCATTATGAGAATTCTTGTGTTTTCTTCTTTTCCTCTTAACCATAGATTTATTATTAATGTTATTTTTATTTTTTAATGCATTGATATTGGCATTATTAGTGGTGATATTGTTTTGGTTATTGTAGTTTGCAGAAGATAAGGAGGACGAATTAAGCATTAACAGATTACTATTGTTATCATTAATTGACCGTTTCATCGGGAGATCATTATTATTATTGTTATTATTATTATTGTGATTTTGTTGGAACTGACTATTCATATTGTTCAGCAGTATCAAAGATGGATCAGAAGTATGATGAGATTGAATATTATAATGACCCTCATAATTATTAGAACTCATTGACTTATAATATATATCAAAAAAAAAAACCAAAAAATAAAAAAAATCTATAAGGGAGAACAAAATAAAGATTGACTGGTTTTCTCTATATGATAATAAAGAAAGTAATTGAAAATCAATAAAGACGATAATATCTTTTGGACTAGGAATATATATATATATTATAAAAAAATTTATTAAATTTAAAATTAATTTCAGGTAATGGTATTAAATAAAAATTTTTTTGATTTTTTTGATTTTTATTTTTTATTTTTTATTATTTTTCTCTTCTAAAATCTGACTTGTTTAAAGTTTTTTTTAAGATTATTTGATTTGTTGTACTAGGACAAATTTTATTTATTCTATTAATATTCAATTCAATTCAATTCAATTCATTGATTCACTAATAATATTTAATTAATAAATCTTTTTTTTATTAAGAAATTAATTTAATTTATTATACTACCATCGTGACCAAAATTTCAAGGAACAGCACATATACGCTGCTAAATGCTAAAATTCTGTCGTTCGATAATTTGTGTATATTTACTTTATATTATTTTATAATATCAATCTAATTCTTTTGAATATCTGTCAATAAATAGTTGGGCAGAGTGTATGGTATAATATATGTATGGTACTAAACATTAACTATATATAAAAAATACTAAACCGAAATGTAAAATAAAAAATTATTATTACAGTAATTACCATTATTGATACACACAAGTTGAAAATAAGATTGGATGGTAATTATCATTAAAATCTCCGTGAATTTCATTTTAATAATTGTTTTATGGAAATATAAAATTAATCTAGTGAATAACAATATAATAAACCAAGAGAAACTAAGACGAAAAAAAAGAAAAAGGAATAAAAAGAATGAGTGTAATGTAGTGGTGTTAAAATTAAAAAATAACAATAGTCCTAGTAATAAAAATGATAGTCTGACATAAATTAGATATTTACTGATCCAATCAAATGGTTTTTCGTTCTTCTTACTATTATTTCACTGCTGTTACCGGAAGTACATTAATTGCGCAGAGTAAAAAGATATGATGATCAAATACGTTTGGACTTACAAAATTGTACGGTACTGTAAACGGTGTGAGAAAGGGTGGGCTTTAAATGAATAATAGCAATTTTTGGTGATCATCTCCATCATAGAAGTAATAATAATAAGAAAATGATGTATATATATTCAAAATTTTTCCACTTATCACTATTTGACCCATATTCTATTGAAACAACGTAAACTTGATGATGTGCTCTCGTTAGTACTTAGAAATGAATGCTCCTCCTCATAGATGATTGATTATACATGATAACGTTAACGATACTTATTTTGAAACAAAAGGTTGTACAGTACCGTATCATAATTTTTTGATCCTCCAAATAATTTGACCCATTCAACGAAAAGGGTCAAATCATTGACTTCTTTAAAATAATTATGGTCGTCTTGTTAATCTTATCGTTATTTATTGTTATTTTTTTACTACTTATTATTATATGGCAAAAGTTATAGAGTATTGAAACAATAAACAAATTAATTAAACAATATCTTTGATTATTTATTTATCTTTAACATTCATTCATATTGATCCAGTTAAAATTGACCTCGTCAAAGAAAGAAAAAAAAAGAAAATCTTTTTTTACTCGTTCTGTTTAAGAATCCCTTAAAAAAATATTAAGTATTTTTACCTTTTAAATTAGAAATCAAGGAATAATACATCTTAATATTTATAAATGAAGGATGAAAGACGTACTTTCTTTATACATTCCTTCTTTACCGTAATTTCCATAATAAATATAATCCTTATCAAATCAAAAAAATAGGTATATAATATAATTATAATGTCTGATCAAGTGCCTTTCATTGCTCCCTTGAGGATTAGTAAAATGTCATATTCGACATACATCAATAATCAACGTCAACCAGAAATTAAGAAACCTTCACCACAGAGTGATCAAGCACAATTGAATAGAAATCCATCAGCTAAAACTAATACATCTTCATTCTACACTGAAGTTCCAGAATCATATCATCATCATCAGGTTACTGCTGATCCAGACGTTCCAATAACTAAAAATCAATCATCCTCTCCATCAAAAATTAATGAGCCACCTATAGCTAATAATAATAATTCGGTAGTCTCAACCCCTTTTTCAATGAATAAGAAAAAACCAGTTCCAAATAATTCAACAGTTTTTGCTGAAGGTAGTGGTTCAGTATCGATTCCAGCTGCTAAAAATTTGGCAATAGTCCAATCTAATGACAATAATACCAATGATCCTCCTGAAGAATTGTTAAAACAATTATTTACACCCTTCAAACCTAATGATATCACTGCAGGTATAGCAGACGTCAAAACAACAACTTCAATTCCTGAAATGGTCGTTAGTGCACCTCATAAAGCTAGTTCTTTGAAAAGAAGTAGTGCAACTAAATCTCGTTATAACACATACTTGAAAAGGCCATTCATTTTTGTGAGTAAAAGATTAAGAGTCAGATTCCAAAAGTTTACCAAAAAATTCCGAATCTCTTCTAAAAGGTCTCGATCTACTGATCCACGTCATAAAGACGGTATTTCCAAGAACAGTTCTACATTATACAAGAAATATCATAGAATCGCGAAAAACAATTCAATCACTAATGTGAAAAGAACTAAATCTAAAATTTTAGTTAATGATAACAATTTGTTGAGCAAATATGTGGAAAAGAAAAAAAATAAACTTAAAAGAAAAATATCATTAAGAAGTAATTCTCGTGGTCACCATCATATTTATAAACCACCACTGATGTCAGCCCCCGCTGCTGCTGCTAAAGAGAAATTCACAATCGATGAAGATGACAATTATGACAGTGAAGATACTCTTTTAGTCGAAGGTGGTCGTAGAGACACTTCTGTTAGTTCAAAATTGACTGCCCTGAATGTTGAGAAATTTTTGAGTTTACCAGCTTATAAACCAATTAAGAAAGATATAATTGAGAAATATGTCACGGAAGTCACTGACGAAGCACAAAATAAAATTGAAAGTAGTTATCCTAATAATGGAAAAGTGGAAATGGCTATTAATGGCGATGATTTGCAAAAAGAAGTTAAAGAAATCGATAGCAATAATGTAGTTATTAATCGTAATAATTCAACTGCTAAATCCGATTCTGCATATTTGGCATATATGGATAATGATACTAAGAATAATACTTTGACGACTAAATTGCCAGAAAATGAAAAAGAGTATGAAGATTTTGTTAAGACTTGGTCTAGTTTTTTGAAGAAGACTATTGCTCAAAGAGCGGTTCTAAAATTACAAATTCAACAATACAATGATCAACATTTAGACAATTATGATAAATCAGTAATGGCTACTGGTGCTAATAATAATAATAATAGTAACAAAAGTATTGTCGATGATAGTAGTACCTCTTTTGCTGCAACTGATGAAGGTTTTTACTCATCTACTGATAATAATAACACTCCTAGTAGTAAGAAAGTCAGTGGTGCTGAAAGTTCTGAAGGTGAAATTAAAAGATTAAGTGTTTTAGATGCTATTCTTTGTAATTATACAGATAACTATGATGGTAAATCTGATGACAAATCTGATGGTGAAGATGATGAATTGAATACTATTACTGAAAGTTCGGTTGGCGGTGATAATAATAATAATGTTGAAACAAGAAGATCAATTCCAACGATTAAAGATAATAATCATACTTCATTACCCATGTTAGATAATGAATCAATTTCTACTATTGAATCACATGACGTTTCAATTAAAACAGGTGATAACTCAGATTCTAAGACACATTATTATTCAATTGAAGATTCTGGTCCACCCACCACTACTACCCCTAGATCCAACATTAATAAAGAAAATGCTGCTATCAATAAACAAGTTGTATTAGTTGGTTCTAGTGATGTTGCTAGTTCTGTTGATCATGAAGATAATTACTTAAATAGAAGCAATACCATTATTGGCAATAAAGATTTGAATAACCAACAACAATTTCACCCACAAGATCAAATGCTTAGAAATAGCAGATCTATTTTGGAGATATTATCAGTTCCAGAATCATCTATTAGTGATATTGATGAATTTAATATCGTTAAACAACATAGCAATACTGCTAATGGTAAGACCATGGCGGCTATTAGTGAATTTCAACTATCAGTCGATGGTGATCAACATGAATATGAACAGATCACTAAAGATGATGAAATGATTAAGAAAAATGGATCCATGAATGATATTAATGAATTAAAATTAGAAAATCAATTTAAATCTATTTCTTTGACTAATAGATCTTTATCTAGAAGATATAATAGAAGGTCTAATAACATTGGTATCATTAGATTTTTAAGCCAGCAACATGCTATTTAGTATATAAATTTTTTATATAATAATTTCTTTTTTCTTTCTTTTTTAAATTTAAAACTAAGTAAAAGTATCTCGTTTGCATGTATATAATAATATTTTTTCATTAATTGTATTTTATATTCTATATTTTATGTTGAAAGAAAAATAGAATGGCGATGCAGGGTGTTTGGGAGTTTTTCACAATATTACAAAAAAAAGATTTTCCCCAACATGGTAATGTTTTATCACTATTAAATTTCTAAAGGCCTTTACATTATCTTTTTGCAAAAAATTAATTAGTATAGGTATTTATAATATCACTTTCTCTTAAATATAATTATAATTATAATTATAATTTCTTAATTTATTGTAACTCTTTTTTTTTTTTTTGTTTTTGTTTTTTCATTAATAACAAAAGTAGTTCTAAATGATAATGAATGAGAAAATAAAATAATAAGAAAGAAAGAAAAAAAATATTTTTCATTGAATTATTAAAATAATAATCAAACAACTATTTTTAATAATTAACCTACATATATTTAATGTTGTATTTTTTTTAGTTGATTGCAATACAGTTTTTAAGACAAAACACCTTCATTTTTTTCTGATCTTGATTTTGATTTTTCATATATACTTGTATGGTTACCATTCAAAACTTTAGGAATTAAACAATTTATATACGCGTTTTAAAGAATGTAAAAATATTAAAATTATATATATTTTTAGTTATTCGATTTAAACTATTTTTTTTGTATAATATCTCATGAGGAAAACTTATATTCTCTTGTTGAGATATTGAAATGTTAATTATATTATAAGGACTTAAATGCATGGAAAGTCACGGGTAATACCATGCAATCGATCACAATTTTTTTTTTTTTTCATTGAAAAAATTAGAAAATTAAAGTGGCAACTTGCGTTCAATATATTAACCAATTACAAAATTTATAACGAAACAGTAACTATAAACAATAAATAATAATAATAATAACAAATATAAAAATGGCTGGAGTAACAGTTGCATCGGAATATGGAACTGAAGATAAATCAGTACCAATTGAACATAGATTCAATCCATATTCAGACAATGGGGGAACTATTTTAGGTATAGCAGGAAAAGATTTCGCAGTGTTAGCCGGGGATACTAGACATACCACAGGATACTCAATCAATTCCAGATTTCAACCAAAGGTCATTGATATAGGTGATGATTTAGTGATGTCAGCCAATGGGTTTTCTGCTGATGGGGATGCTTTAGTAAGAGCAGTCAAACAACAATTAACTTGGTATCATTTCAATAATAAAGATAAAAAATTAAGACCATCCTCTGCAGCTAGATTAGTACAACATTTACTTTATGGTCATAGATTCTTTCCATACTACGTTCATACTTTAATTGCAGGAGTTGATGAAAATGGTAAAGGGGCGATTTTTTCGTTTGATCCTGTTGGATCTTATGAACGTGAACAGTGTAGAGCTGGTGGATCTGCAGCAAGCTTGATAATGCCATTCTTGGATAACCAAGTCAATTTTAAAAATCAATTGGGAGATGATGGTAAACCTAAAAAGATTGAATATTTAGAATTAGATGAAGTGTTGAGTTTAGTTAAAGATGCTTTCACTAGTGCTACTGAAAGACATATCCATGTTGGTGATTTTCTTCAAATAAAAATAATTACTAAAGATGGAATAAAAGAAGAAATTTTCCCATTAAAGAGAGATTAGAAGTGCTAGCTTTTCTATTATCTACCAATATTTTTTTATATATAAAAAAAGAGAAAGAAATAAAAAAAAATACATGAAAAAAATTTTTTTTTTATAATAAGTAATATATTAACTAATAATGTAAGAATATATATGTATATAATATTGAATCATACAGGCAATTCAACTTTTAAATTTTTAATGACTTTTTGATAATATATATAAAAGAAATCAGAGTATAATAAAGTTTGAATGATCCCAGTTAAAATAGGTAATTTATCGAAACGATTTTCCATGAAATATCTCCATAACCAATTAGGAATATATAACGCTCTATAACTACCAAGAGCAAATAAATAATGAGCCGTTAAAGATTCAGCTTCTCCAGTTTTTTGCAACATGTATAATTGAGGGAAAATGGCAACAGATTCCAACCAAAGACTGAATTTCCAGAGTATTTCGACAGGATGGAAAGAGCCTCCAGATAAAAGTGCCAACACGAAAGAACCACCAACCAAATATTCCGCTTTGAAATCATCATTCATCATCACTTGCGAATGCTGACCTTTCAAGGCATTATATTTATAAATCATTAAATAAACAATATATAAAGAAGAGCCGATGAAGAAAAGCTTCATTAAAGTATTATAGAGAGAAATGAAACTGAAAAATAAATCCAAGTATCTTGTTAAAAACACTATTGAGTATAATATCTGAGTCTTCAAAGATATACCGGAGATTGATCTTGTAGTTTCAATTCTATGAAGTAGAATGAAAATACTAAGAAGATGTGAAAAGTCACCTAAAAATCTGAAAATATTCATCTTTAATTACTACTATTATTTTCTTAATAGACTAATTGTGACAATAAAATGAGCTTTCTCGATGAGGTAATGATCTCTAATATTTTTGAAAATTTGTACTATTTTTAATTTTTCTTGATTTCATTTTTTTTGTTTTTTCGTTTGTGTTGTTACACCTGGCCAGAAAACATGGGTGTGTCGATATACGTGCAAAAAATACTAATTGAACATCGGCTTTTAGAAATGGAGATTTTTTATGACACTACAATTATTACCTTAGTACGTATTTAACACTATAAATGAAAATAAGCAAAAAACAAAAAAAGAAAACAAATAGTGATAAATAATAAATAAATTCTGCAACTAATAATAGAAATACTAAGTTACAATTAGAAAAGGTAACAAAATGAAACACTTATTATGAGGTGACGAGATAGACAACCTCAAACAAGAAAAAGAAAGTAAAAGGATCCATCACAGAGGGTCAATTACATTTCTATATTTAATATTGAAATATTGAAATATTGAAATATTGAAATTAGTGAAACACTCTGCCTCTCTTTTTAGAAGTAAGTAAGTAAGTAAGAGATAACGAGCGATCTTATCTACGAATTTTATGTCATCAAAAACCTAAGAACAATAATAGGGGAATAAGAAAAAAATTGAATGGAACGAATTACTGAGAGAGTGTGAAAAAAAAGAATAAAAGTACTATTAATGGACAAAGTATTGTTTGAACAATCTAGAACAATAAAAAAAGTAAGGTACCCACTTCAAAATGGAAAAAAAGAAAGAAAAAGTATTTTTGTTTTGTTTTCTTTTCGTGCTTGCAACAATAACAATATAAACTAAACTGAGAAAGAGAAAGAGAAAGAGAAAGAGAAAGAGAAAGAGAAAGAGAAAGAGAAAGAAAAAATATATCGATTGTAATATTTAGACTAAAAGATCTCAGTAAAATATGTACAATAATTAGAAAAAACTTAAGCAAATAATAATAATAATTTGTATCAAATAGTTGAATTGGGAAACTGAAGGAAAGAAAAAGTTAAGAAATGATTAACGACTTATTTGTCATTTTTGTTGTTGTTTTTAGATCAACAACAAACGATCTGGGGACATTGGGAAAAAAGATATTATAATGAATAATAAATATTAATTAAAGAAATTACAATAGCGTATTGTTAATGAATACAATACTATTGATGATAATATGAAATTCATTTATTTGATTTTAGAGACTAAAAAAAGAAGCTATTAAAATGTTCCTGCGTTATTATTTAAAAAAAAAAGAAAAAAGAAAATCAAATAAAGGAAAGGTATTTATCGGTTTTGATCTATATATATATCAATATGCTACTAACTAAATTATCTTTTGTGGTGTTTTATTTCGGTTGCTCTTAATAATTATTATAATCAGTAATTATAATTAATGTAGCAAACATCCAAATAAAAGTAAATATTGAGGCCAAAAAAATGAAAACAAAAAAGTTTACTTTTAAAAAAGTGCATGATCAAAACCAAAAAGAGTTAAGTTTCGACCCCCTAAGTACTAAGGCAATAAATAGTAATAAAGAATTGAATTTTAATTTTTTACAACTGCGGTCAGTTTCCTCACGACTCTTGTGAACCAAACCTCCTCTCTATAGATATCTCAGCTTAGGAAAAGAGTTGAGAACTTTTGAAACATTTCCAATATGTACATGAAAAGAAATCAAAAGAAGCTATTCTGTCAATTACGTA
Source organism: Saccharomycopsis selenospora (assembly GCA_030583325.1). NCBI lineage: Eukaryota > Fungi > Ascomycota > Saccharomycetes > Ascoideales > Saccharomycopsidaceae > Saccharomycopsis > Saccharomycopsis selenospora. The sequence continues at coordinate 59,435 of JAJMHY010000060.1, read as the reverse complement.
CGTTAAAGTAAAATAACAATAAAAAAAAGAGAGAGAAAAAGCTAGCTGGCCTAATGAGAGGGAGAGGCTAGTCAGCAAAAGAGAAATAGAAATAGCTAGACTCTTTTCAAAAAGAAAGAAAAATAAAATAAAAAATGAAAAAAAAAAATACAAAAAAAAAACAACTAAACACTAAAAACTGGGAAAAAAAAACAAAAAAAAAACATCTTATCTGATGTTTAGTAATACCTAATACCTATATATAAACTGGATAAGAACATAACCATTGATATATATTACACAAGAAAATCATTTTTTTGAAAAATGATTGAAATTTCTTTTATTAAGTGTAAAATCTAAATTCATAAACTCAGCCTGAGTGAGGACTTTACTCCTCCTCATGAAAGTTGTAAATCTTAAAAAATAGAGCCTATGGTGGGTGTAGTCGTAAAAAGCTGAAACATACATTTAGAGAATGATTTAGAATTTTATCCATATCCATTAAAAGCTTTCTCTCGCTCTTTAATTTTTTGCTTTGATATATATACACAGTTTGTGACTATTGCGGCCACATAATTTGTAAAGCATCAGAGTTAGATTTTGTATATAAAAGATAATTAGTAATGAATAATACCTTCGCAATAAATAAAAAACATTCAACAAGAATGGATATTACTGTACTATTTAACCTTACATCACATTGAATATACATTACGCTACATTACATAGCACGCTTGTGCAGGGGGATATGTAATATGCACCAATATATTAGAAAAAGTAAGCATAAATGCAAAAGCAGAAAAAAAAAACTGCATTCAATCAAATAGCAATTAATCGTAATAGAAAAGAAAAATCGATTACTATGATATAAGAAATGAATATTTTAGCAAGAAAGGGTATCCTCTTTTTAGCAAGTTTTGGAAATATGCTTTGAAAATCAGAGACAAAAAATCAAACAAACAAACAAAAAAAATGTTATTACAGTTATAAAACAGAACTACTATTATAGTTAGAATGTAAGAGATTCATGTGAAACAATAAATGGTATTTATTATTATTATTATTATCATAATATAAAGAAGAAAACGTAAACGACCACAAAAAACGTAAACGACCACAAAACCAAAAACGAAAAGGAAAATGAAAACGAAAACAAAAAAGAAAAGGAAAAAGAAAAGAAAAGAAAAGAAAAAGAAAAAGAAAAAGAAAAGATTTTATTATGTTATTTCATAGTTGTATGACTATATTATTCATTACAAATGATGAGTATTCCAGCCAAAAAGTTTTCCTTCATAAAAAAAAAAAAAAAAAAAAAGAAAAAAAGCTTTGAAAAAGTTTACTTACTACTGGTAAAAAACAAAATACTATGCTTTAACTCTTAATAATAATAATCTACAACAAATAATAGTTGTTAAAAAAGTAAAAAGCAAAACAATAAAAAATAAACTTCACTATTATTATTTTCATTTCTCAAGTATAATTAATTAATTGATTAATTATTATTATTATTATTAACATTATGATTATCATTATATATATAATTATATAATATAGAATAAAGTTTCTATTATATTTTACTTTATTTGATTTCGTTTTTCAAATTTCTCGTTTTTTCCCCTAAATTTTGATGATTTTTGTTCTTTTTAATCTCATACTCTTTTTTCTTTTCCTTTTTTGTTCCTATGTGTTCATTCTTTTATCTCTTCTATCTATTATAATGTAGCCAGTACTAACGTCGTTATTATTACTATTATTTTTCAACCACAAATAACCACATAATAATAATAGACACTAACTTAAACAACCCAAAAAGATTCGTTTTCCGCCTAAAAATTTAATATATTTTTTTGCTTTTTTATTTATTGCTTTATTATTTTTTTCGTGCGTGCGTGCGTGCGTGCGTTGCCCCCTTACTCCTCTTCGCCCCCTCTCTTCTTTATTCTAATCTTCATTTAATTATTTTAAACTAACTCACAATCTGTGTTACACACCCCACCTGAACAATAAAATAATACAATGCAGCCAAAAACAAAGAAAATTTTATTTTATCTCTATACAAGCAAAAAAAAATAAAAAAAAAAAAAAAAAAAAAAAAATAAAAAAAAAAAATAAAAAAAAAAAATAAAAAGAAAAAATATAAAATAATTTATTTATATTTAAACAATAATCCTCAATTAATTAATTTATTTATTTATTATTTGTATTTATTATCTATATATTTATTTGTTGTTTGTATCTTTATATTTTGCTTATTTGTATTATTTTTTGTCTATATAAAAAATACTTTATTAGCTCTTTTCTTTTTTCTTTTTCCCAGTTACCATATATTTTATACTCATAAAACCTTTATTTTATTATTTCTGTTTCACCAATGATGAGCTTTTATAGTTATTCAAATGATCCGAAGTATGTTCAGGATAAGTCGCCTATACACTTAGTTCAACAACAACAACAACAGCAACCTACTTTACCACCATTATCGTCTGTCATGTTTAATAAAAAGGGCCAACAAGTACTGAATAACAGTGCCAGTAACAACAATAACAACAGCAATAACAACAGCAATAACAATAATCAGTCTTATAACCATACCATCCAACAACAACAAATGTCTCCTGCTATGGCTACTGCTTCTGTTACTTCTAATGGCCAACATTTCATCATACCTATGAATGATACTAATTTCAATTCTTTTAATAGTTTAATCAACCCAAATCAAAATCCACTCATGAATAATCCTAACCCTGCCCAAACCAACAACAATAACAATACCGGTAGTCTTCAAACCACCCCAACATCCTCTATTGGTACAATTCATAATAATATTACTACTAAGGGTAAAAATGGTGGTCTCGAGCATGATGAAAAATGTCCTTTTAGAAGTGACGGTCAACCTAGAATCCCAAGACCTAGAAACGCATTTATTTTATTTAGACAACGCCACCATCAGGCTGTTTTAGATGAAGGCAATGTCATTAAAACCAATCCAGATGTTTCTAGAGAATTGGGTAAGCGTTGGAGATCTTTGCCTCCTGAAGAAAAAAACTATTGGAATAATTTGGCTGAAGAAGAAAAGAAAAAACATAGCGAAAAGTACCCTGGCTATAGATATATTCCTAGAAGAGTTGGTAAAAAAATTAACTGTCCTGCCTGTAAAGCTAAAGCTGCTTCAAAGGCCGCTAATCAACTTCACAAGGCTAATAACAATAAACACAGTGGTAAATTATCTGCTGTTAAGGCCGCTAATACCAATTTAGTTACCAATTTTAATGGTATGAATATTCCTGATGGTGCCTTTAATAATAATCCAAATAATAATAGCCCTTCACAAATGGATCCTTCTGTTGTCGCTGGTTTTGCCGCTGCCGGTCAATACCCATACCAACAACAAGTTCCTCCTCAACAAGGTTATAATCCTAATCCTAATAATATGATGATTAGTCCTGCGTTGTCTAATCGAATGATCCAACAACAGCAACAACAAATGGGTAATGAACAATTTTTAAATAATCAAGTATTTAACCCTCAACAAGCTGCTGTCCAGCAACAACAGCAACAAATTATGAATGCTCAAGTTGGTAATAACTTTTCTCCTAGATCGATAATTGAATCTTATGATGGTAATCCAAATTTAAATTTTGCTAATAATTTTTTAAACCCAAACAATCCTAATTTATTAGCTACTGGAAACAATAACAATCCTTTACTTGCTACAAATGCTACTACCACTGCTACTACCAATAATAATAATAATAACAATAACAATGCTAATGCCCAAGCTGCTGCTGCTGCTGCTCAACAACAACAGGCAGGTTTAAGATTGCCAAATGGGGTTAGCCTTCCACATATCAATAATTTAAATTTACCAACTAATAGAAGCTCTTAATCTATTTTTTTCTTTTTCTCTTTATTTTATTTTTTTTTTATATATAGCGTGTTCTTCATTTCTTATTGATGTCTTATTTTACTTTTATATATTATGTATTACATTACAATATATATCTACAATTGATTTAGATATTCTATGTAAATGTGTTTAAGCAAGACATTTATCTTTTGCTGGTAAAATGCTCATTCATTCATTATTATTTTTATTATATAGAAAGGTCAATCATGATCACACGAATGAAAAAAACCTCAAATGAAAGATCTTGGTAAGAATATCGCCACCACCCACCGGAAAAAAAATAAAAAAAGAAATAGTACATTGCAACGAAAAATTTCTACAAATTGCATTATATATATATATATATCTATATTATGATAATAATCATCATTATACATTATTCGTTTAAATTTTACATTCTTTTGTTTGCTTGCTTGTTTTTATATTCATATGCAGCGCCTCCGGCCCTTAATTTGCGGCTAACATCAAAAATCAGAATCACTGAAAATTATATTAAATATTGATTGCTTAAAAAAAATAAAAAATAATCTTCCCCTATTTTTCTTCACGTTTTTAATTTGTATTGAGGTATTGGTATTTGGTTATATCATAGATTATAATAACCAATGAATATTAGTCTCTCTTAAAAATATAAAAATAAAATTGAATTGAATTAGAAAGGGGATGACTTGTGAATTTCACGATTGACCACTTGTAATAGCATATACTTTCTTGGTATCTCTAGTTTTAATTCTTGACCCAAGATACCTTTGTAACTACCACTCTGTAATAATTGATCATCTTCTACCAATATTAGCAGGTAGTAATAAACGACTTATGAAAAATTTATAGCTAGTAAATAATCATCAAGTACTGAAACGCGAGCGACCTTTTTCAAGAGTATTAGAATTAAGAAACAACAATAATATATAACCGGTATTCAAACAAATTCACTGAAACATGATATCAACTATATTAACTATAAGATAATCACTGAAACATAATATTAACCATAAGATAACTTTTTTCTGTAAGAAAGAAACATAATATCTTATTTGGCCATTGATAAACTCTCCCAAAGAGAAAGAGATAGTAGTAAACTTGCAATTCCAGATTGTCTTAAATCACACCAGTTCCCTTGCTTTTAAATCAGGATTGATAATATAAACCATCAAAGCAAACAACATGAATGAAGACGTTGTTAGTAGTAAAAAAATATTATCATTTATAGTAAAATATAGCTCAGTAGTTAAAAATCACCACCCATTTTCTTGAATTAAACCAGTCATTACTAATAATTGTACTAGCAAAAATAGAGCAAACAAACACAACAAACTTTTCATATAGGTTCAAAGACAGCAGTTATTATAGCATTTAGAGTAATTTGATAATAATTTAGACCAATAAAGGGCAGAACTTTCAATAATCATTGGCATCAATATAAAATAGTCAGAGGGTAGGAACAAACAAACAATATTCAATAAATATCATAGACCATGTACGATAGATTAACTAGAATCAGTATTAAACATAGTAAACAGAGATAATAGGTGTCAACAACAAATTAGCCAACATTGTCATAAAAAGAGCATAGTGAATAGAGAAAAAGGTAACATAACATTATTAGAGGCAGTAAGAGCAGTATTACTATTTTCTAGATCAACAACAAATGTACTTGTGCGAATACTGTATCATACATAATACTTATACAATTACTTGTATGCTTGCGATTTTAAAAAAGGAGGAAAGTATAGGTCATAATATTATGAGTTATCCATAACATTATAAGCTATTCATAAATTATAAATAATCAGTCTGGAAATAATAATGCTAAATGAAGTAAAGTGCAAGCCAAAAGGTCCAATAAAAAGTCCATAAAGTTAGCTCTTTCAAAAGAACTAATGAGATTGTATTTGAAAGTAAATAGATGGGAAAAATAATTGGCTATTGAATCAACAGGCTCTTAAGCATATACACATGAAAACCGTTGAACTTTCAAAAAGAAAGATGCAAATAGTTACTAACAATAATCTATAATGTTACTGTTTCAATTAAATGAAAGACATAGATTAATATCTCAGCAGTACTAAATATTGCTGAAATGAAATGAGTGATTAACAAACAAAAAAAGAAAAAGAAAGAGAAAAAGAAAAAGAAAGAGAAAAAGAAAAAAAAAAAAGAAAGAAAGAGAAAAAGATAAAGAAACAAAGCTGGGTTTTCATTAGGATTGATTATATAACATGAATACCATATTAACAATTGAGAAAACGAAATAGTATTCTATATTCAAAGCAAGTTAAAAAAGGATTAAAAAATACTAACTACGCGCATGGTATAAACGAAAAAAAAAAGACAAAAAGGCAAAAATCCAAACAACCTTTAAACAATCAAAAAGAAAAAAAGAAGAAATTATAATAATAGAGTATGTATCCTTTTTTATTTTTTTTTATTGTAGGAATTGTTAATTGTGATTTAAACAAGTAATGAACTATATTTAATCAATCAGAGGTACAAAATAGAATGAAATCACTACATAAACATATATAAACATTCCAACTAATTTGAAAGAGCTTCACACGTTATAGTATCATTCTTCTTACTATTAGTATTATCATCCTACTTTTTTGATATACAATTAATTGCATACAAGCAAGAATATCATGTCATGTTGCATCCAATATCCTAGAAAAGAAATAATAATACTAATAGTAATTTATTTTTTCTTAAATTAACAGCTGCAAAAAAACAATAAAAAAAAAGAAAAAAAAAAAAAAAAGAAAAGAAAAAAAAGAAACAAAGCAAATCAAAAAGGAAAGTTGTTTATGTGTTTAAAACAAGCAAGTATAAAATATCTAAAACAAAGGCCGGTCTAGAATATAAAAATAGTAACCATTACCGGACAGAGTATAAATTGCGCTTCAGGTTGAGAGTGACTAATATAATAATAAAATACATGATGTGATGCAATGCAACGCAGCGCATATTCTACAGAAATGTATATTTTTTTAAAAATAAGAGAAAAACGGAAAAGAAAAAAAAAATCTTTTTTTTTTTTTTTTTAGTTTGAATTGGCTAAACAAAAAAATGTTGGAAAAAAATGAATATTTATAAAGATATTATTAACTGTAGTTATTATAAATCTTATATAACATGTATATGATTCATTTGTAGTATAATTTGACGGTTCAAGATGTGGAAAATAAAAAAGCTGGATATCAGATATGCCAACTAATGTTAATACTGTCTAATTTTTTTTTTCTATATTCATAATTTCCTAATTTCACAATTAGGATCCGTGCTACTGTCTAATTTTTTTTTCTATATTCATAATTTCCTAATTTCACAATTAGGATCCGTGCTACAGTCACGATCGATATTAACTTTTTTATGAGTAGATAAAAACCTCAATAAAATAACACAATAATAAAAGTAATAGTATATTTAGGGAAAGAAAATAGTATACATGCAAATAAACTAATTTACAAGAACAATAACAATAACAATAGCAGAAATCCTTCCATCCTTTTACTAGAGACAATATTGTAATCAATTGTCAATATTGTAATCAATTGTCAATATATATCATATCAATAACAATCTTTACTAGTAGTATTCTTATAGATCTTTTGATATTATTTTTCAATATGGACAATAGATTAAAAAGGGGAAAATGATGTCATTTCCTGTTTGTTTGTACTATTATTATTAAGATAAGATGTGTGTCTAAGTTCCTTGCGTATCAATTACTAATATATAAGAAGAAATACATAAGAAGATATATAAGAAGAAATGTATCAGAAGAAATATAACAATCTAATGAAATAAAAGATTAAAATATCGATTTATCCTAAATATACTTTTGAATGATATGGCATGCAATATGGGATGATGATTGAAATATTTGCTTCTTTTAAATGCTTTCATCTAAAAAGGTATAACCTCTTGATAATTGTAAATTATCTATATGATTTATAAAAATAAAAGTTAATCCTTTTTTGATTTTGAATTTGCGTTTTGAATATCCATGCATGTAGATAGATGCATGCATGCACGTACAAGCTTAAAAATCTTAAAAAACTTGTTTTTTCGTTTTTGTTTTACGCTAAAAATATTTTGTTATCGTTCATTTTGTCCTCCCTCCCTTTCTCCCTAATTGAAATGAAAATATACAAATTTACGTTTAATTAATCTACTAACATAATATAACAACAATCATTTTATTATATTTTATTTTATTATTGTTATTGTTTTCTTTTTTTTGTGGAGGAATGAGTTCCATTCAAATATTTTTCGCAATTGTAATTACAAGTCAAAAAGCAGAAACAAAAACATTTTGATGTGGCTTTCTTTTTCTTGATAACATCTCTATTATTACAATTAATAAAAATCTCGTAACGTTTATGCCATCTAATATTCCAAAAACATGGATAATTTTTTCCTAACAATCAACATTAAATGACTATATAATACTTGTATCATTATAAAAGGGAGAAGAGAAAACGTTTCTTTTCCAAACTGTGTATTATGCTGCTCTATATAGAGTCATTCGTAAGCTTAAGAATCTAATTCATTAACCTATATTATATATATATATATATAATGAGTGTCAGAAACCAAATTACCAACTAAAAAAAAAAGCAAAAAAAAAGCAAAAAAAGCAAAAAAAAAAAGCAAAAAAAGCAAATAAAGTGAATAATTATGGTATTGACGTTTTTGGTTTTTACCGATAATACCCATGTTTTTTCCCATACTGCACTGACAACATACTAAGACCCGTTGTATTGGAATATGAACTTAAATAAAGAGAAAATCATAAAAAAGAATACAAAATAACAGTAAAAGAATCACGATCAAAACCACAAGGGGTAAAAGATCATTTATTATATTGCAACACCGACCTTGTTTGTTTATACGCTTAATTAAGAGATCTACATGATTTGTTATAAATCTTAAAATGTAAAATGTGTCCCGCTCTCCCTTGATTCATTTACAAATATTTATCCTTTAATCAACTGCAGATAAAACTGACTTAATGTCGCTATATCGAGATTTATGATATGGTGAAAATAACTTCTTGACTCACCCCATTCCAACCCAAAAGCAGATCTTGGACTGAGACTTTTCAAACATCAGAGATGAATGCTTCAGTATTTTCTTGCTGATGAATTTTAAAAAAGAAATTTTTAACAATAACTTCACATAAGAAGTCAAAAAAGAAAAGAAAAAAAAAAGAGAAAGATGTCTAATTTGAGAAAAAGACACCGGTTTTTCTTTCAAAATATCCACCGTCAATCATAAATATATGTCATAATAGAGAAAACAGAGACTAATGAATTTTTATTTCATGGTCAATCATACACTTCTGCAGACATGCTGTACAACAAACGATAGGAAACAAAAACAAAAACAAACTTGCTTAATATTTATGACCCAAATCCATCATAGGAAAATCGCCAACCAATGGAAATGGAAAAGAAATCAAAAATTATATTATATTTATTTTGAATAAGACAGACAAAGAAGACAAACGATGAAATAGAATTTGCACTTGGGCAGTACAATAATATAATAAATTTTTTTTTGATGTAGCCTTCCTTTGTTCAACTTAACTTGCAGTGCGTATATATGGTGATTACACAATTAAATTCACTTAAGGGTATTATAATTATAGAGCATGAATGTTTTAACCAAATTTCATATATTGAATTTTAGAAGCCAGTACAGTACAAACTATAACAAAGAGGAAATAGGAACAGGATGCCATTACTTATTTTTAAAAACATCTACTTAAATAAACTTAACGTATAAATCAGTTGTAGATACAGAATAATCTTTATCTCTAGTAGTATATTATGGAGCTAATTTGAATATGCCAATAGTAGTAATATCGAGGGGAAAATTATGAAATATTGGCGAGTGAAGACGGGTATTTAGCAAAAAATGGACACAATAAATTTTCTGCATGGTGGGAAAAAAATCCAGAAGAAAAAGAGAAAAATGAAGAACAGAGAAAAAATGACAACGAAATTATCACTATTATAGTAATTGATTGATTTACTGAAATATTAATTTTTTAAAAATTTTTTTTTCTTTTTGCATAGAAATAAGATACTAATAATAGAGACATAAAACAATGAGTAATATTGACATAGATAATGGATTGTTTGATATATTGGATGGGAATGACGATTTCCCATTTTTAAATAAAGTCACAAGGGAATCATTTTCAGTGAACTTAGATGAATTAATTCAAGAGTTCAATAATAAAGACATCAATGAACGAGAAATGGAATCCAAAATCATGAAAGAGTTTAATGTAGATGAATTCTTGTATAAAAATTTTAGATTCACTTCTTTAAACTCTTTGAAGAATGAATTAAACTCTTTGAAAGATTCTCTTGATGATGAATTGCTCAGTTTGGTTAATAATAATTATAACGATTTTATAAATTTGGGAAATTCTATTAATAACGATATGTTCATCAATTTAATTTCAAATATTAAAATATCATTAATTAATTATCAAAAAAATTTAATAATTCAACAAAATGATTTCAAAAGTAATTTCAACATTACAAATTCCGTGATTTATTATAAGAAATTATTATTCAAATTGGTCTTTTTTTTGAAAAAATTATTAATATTGATAAATACCCTTGACATATTTGAAAAAATTATTGATAAACATACTGATAAAAAAGACATTAATGACAAATCTATTAATGGTGAGAAAAATAGCAATAAATCAAACAGAAAAAGCAATAATAAATTTAATAATAGTAATGATATATTCGATTCAATAATACAAACTGAGATTAATAAAGATCAAAATAATAATCAATTAGATATTAATACATTGAAAGAATTAACTTCATTATATTTATCAATACATCAAGTGCAAGAAGTATTACAGAAAAGTTTTAATAAAATTAAAGAGAAAAACGACACTGATTTATTATTACAACTACCTAGTAACGAGCATGATAAATTATTCTTCGCTATGGATATCACTGAAAATGTTGACCAATTAAATCGTTTAACGATAAATAATTTATTGAATTCTGGCATTGAATCTCCTGATAAAACTGTTGAAGATATTTATAACCATAACCATAACCATAATTATAACATCCCAATCTTCAACCTCCAATTTAAAAGAATCAATAAATTAAGATTGGCGTTCAAGGCGATCTTGCACGAATATTTAATAAAACTAATTGATAGTCACAATATTGATAATATAAGAGCAGTAACTGAATCAGACTCCTCTGCTGAAGCTGACATTGTTGACAATTTAAAGAATTTGACTCTTAGTGAAAATACAGAAATATCTGAACTTATGGGCATTTACTTGGCCATCGGAGATGAGCAAGAATTCTTAAAAATTATTAAAGGTCACAATACTAAGAAATAAATAATGATAATAATATATGATTTTTTTTTTTTTGAATAATTCTTTTTCGTTTATTTGCTTGTGTTTCGTTTATATATATATAACTAATATAATAAAAGTATAGAAAAGAGACAGTGGATGAAAAAAAAAATTGAAATAGTAACAGTAAAATGAATAAGTATAGTTATTGTGATTAAAAAAAAGTAGAATGCATCAGGTAATTATCAATGAATATATATATATAAGGAAACAAAATAAATTGCCACAAAAATGTAAAACTGAGTAATAATAAACTTAGATCTTACCTTCAGCCTTTGCTTGTTTATATGCGATTCTTGAATCATAATCTTCAACATTAGGTACGTATAATGGATTTTGTTTTAAATGGATTGGAGTTTCACCTTCTGGTACACCTGGGATCGTCTTGGTTAATTTCAAGTTATCGAACACACATTTATTGAACAACACCTCGGCCTTTCTGCAATTCTTAAGTTCTTGGTTATTTTGTTCAAGACATTTCCAATGGAGTCTAAAACTTTCAGAACAATATTTATTAATATCAGTCAATACTGAAGCAGCACATCTAGTAACTCTTCTTCCTTCTTTTAAACAGCCAATTTCCCCATTTCCGGCTTTTTCTTCTTTACATAACATAAAATCATCATTATATGGTTGACATCTGGCTCCAATAAAAAATGATGCAGAGAGTAATGGGGCTGAGGTTGCACCAATTTCTTTAACTTTTGGAATATGGTCTGGTAATGGAGTTGGATCTGTTTCAATTGAAAAATTGGTTGATATTTCATTCACGGTTTTAGAGGTACTCATTTTTTTTGCCTTAATATTACTATATGGTGAATATGATATTGATAACAATAACGACTGATTAATATGATATAAGCTGATTAAATTTATATATATCGTTTTTATGATATTGTTTATTAATCTATGAAGTAGGATAATATTAACGTAAACTATTTTTTTTTTAAAAAAGAAAAAAAATATTTTTCAATGAAAAAGAAAAAAAAAAAAATAATAATTATTTCTCTAAATTCCATTGGCTAGTCAATGGTTATGACCGCTTGGAAGTTTATTAAAATATACCGAACATGAGGGAATCTTCAATAATAACAGATTTCTCATTAAAATACTATGACTTCCATTAAAATTTTTAAAAGGTAATTATTAATTATAATACTAATTTCCAAAATATTAATTAAATTATAGATATATGAATATTATTTACAGATTTATGTTAATATTTAATATTTAATAATAGGGTAATTAAAATATTGAATACCGGTACTTTGATTCTTATACCTTTTTTCGTTCATTATAGGCAAAAAAAATTTTTTTTGTTTACTGAAAGAAAAAGAAAAAACAAATAACACACATCGTTCAATACTTCTAAAAGAATAAAAACAGTTGACATGAAATTATAAATATAATAGAAGAATAAGAAGAAACAAAAATATAATAATGTTTGGATCTAGTAATAATAATTCTGGCGGTGGATTTAGTTTTGGCCAAGCCAATTCTAACAACAACCAAAATAATAATAATAATTCCTCATCAGGATCTGGATTTAGTTTTGGCCAATCTTCAACAAACAATAACAACAACTCTTCAAGCGGAGGTACTGGATTATTTGGTAACAACAATAACAATAACACATCATCTGGATCAGGATTCTCTTTTGGTAATAATAATAATAATAATAATAATAATAACAACAATAGTAATAACAATGCTAGTACTGGACTCTTCGGTAATAAAACAGCTACAAGTACTACAGGAGGAGGACTCTTTGGAAACAACAATAGTAACAATTCCACAGGAGGAGGTCTTTTTGGAAATAGTAACAACAATAACAACAGTACCAACAACTCAACTAGCGGAGGTCTCTTTGGTAACAAACCAGCAGCTAACACTAGTAGCCTCTTTGGAAATAACAACAATAACTCCACTGGTGGAAGTCTTTTCGGTAATAACAATAACAATAATAATAACACCAATAATTCAACGGGTGGGAATCTTTTTGGAAACAATAACAGCAATAATAACAACTCTAACACGGGGGGTCTTTTTGGTAATAATAACAGCAATAATAACAATTCTAACACAGGGGGTCTTTTTGGTAATAATAACAACACCAATTCTAATACCGGAGGTCTCTTTGGGAATAACAATAACAACAACAACAACTCCGGAGGTCTCTTTGGGAATAACAACAATAACAACAACATTAACAACAACAATAACAACAATAATAATAACGGGAATTCATTATTTAATAAACCATCTTTAAGTTTAGGTGGAAATGCCACATCTAATCAACCATCATTTGCATGGACTCAATCCAATAACCAACAGCAGAATTCATTGATTAATAATAATAACGCAACCATTAATGCCTTACAGTTACAACAACAGCAACAACCATACCAGGAGAATTTGAACAATTATTCAAACACTATAATTGAACAATTAATTAAAATCAAAAACTCATGGGATCCGAACTCAAGCCAGTGTTTATTGAAAACTTATTTCTACAATAAAATCCTTGAAAATGAAAATGCTCTGTTGTACGCTAAGCCAGATAATGTATCTCAAGAAGAATGGAACAGTGCAATTTCTAAAAGACCTGGTAATTCTTTTGCGCCTGTCAAGGCTTCTGGATTTCAAGATTTGAAACTCCGTAGTGCTACTCAATTGGAACATATACTGAGAGCTAAAACCATTTTAGAAGAAATTGAAGTTAAATGCAAAGATATTGGTACCAAACACGATTTAGATTCAACTACTAGAATTGCCAATTGCAAAGATAGACACGAACAAATTTCTAAAAAATTATTAAAACTTGGTTGTAAATTGTCAATATTGAAATCTAAAGGTTACACTTTAACTCCGGAAGAAGAAATCTTGAGTGAAAATTTCAACAAATTAATTAAATTAATCAATGATCCTGTTGGCCTAGGTAGAACTAACGAGTTATGGTCTAAATTGGCTATCTTAAAAGAAAGAAGTGACTTATTAAAGAAACAATTGGATGATAGTTTACAAGTTAGTAATGGTGGTTCAATCAACAGTGAAAATGAAGATCAAATTAATAAGATTGTTAAAATCTTACAACAACAACAAGCTGGTATTCAATATTTAACGGAAGTTTTGGGTAAAGATCATAAAACTATAGATACATTAATCTCTAATAAAAATTAGATTTCTTTATATATCTCTCTTTTAGCACTTTTGAATAAATAAATTAATTATTGTTTTTTTTTATATATCTGTAATATTGGCTATACTGCAATGCTATAGTACAATGCACAAGAATTACTTCACGGACTGTCGCATAATGAATTTTCTTTACATTCTGAAAAAAGTATTTTAATGGCAAAAAAAAAAAAAGAAAAAAAGTAAATACAGATCTTTTTTTCCCTGATATGATAGATCAAGAGCATACATTAAAATACCAGACTATCAAGATTTTCCATCTAACAAATAATCAATTCAAATCATGAATATTTTAGAATCACTTATAGCATTTGTTTATTCACTTGTATCGGTGAGCTTAATCTACTCTTATAGATTTACTATATATATGTACATTAACTATCCAACCTTTTCAACATTTATTGGATGGATCGTCGGGTTTTACTTCATGTACAAATTGACTAAAACGATAATAAAATCAATTTACAGTCTGATAATCACATTTATACGTGTTATGATTGTCTTATTTTTAATTTTTGTTGGTTCATGGTGTTACCTCAGGGGTGTTGATAACTTCATTAATGATGTTACTGTCATTGCAGTATTCCTTAATACTAACTTCATAAATGTTAAAAAGGATACCGAGCAGTTTATGTCAAACTTGGACCATGATGAGTACGCCCATGGTGGTAGAACGGCTTATGATGTGGACTTGAATGCCATCACTAAGAACATTAAATTGAAAGATTTAAACCAATTAGTTAATTTATTTGGTACCAACCTTTTACAAGTGTATCGTATTGGAGTCACTAATATCCATAGCATACTAACTTCCCCAGTAATGAACAATATTAATAACATTATTAACGAGTTTAATCAACAGTACGAGAATTTATAAGGATAGAAAGAAAATGTATGCAATTTTTCTATAATAATAATCAAAACACATTAGAAGGAGAAATATATAAATTCAATATAGGATTACAATATATAAAATCATCGACACTACATATATTTTGTAATAAAATATTTTTTAATTATTAAACTATTGGTTTTACGTCTTTTATTTTAAAATTTGAAAGATACTTTTAAAAATACATAAAAATATAAAAGAGCTTATGATCTTGGTTTTTCTTTCTTTTCTTTCCATAAAGCTAATAAAGAAACACCAGAGACTTTGACGACTTTAAATCTAACACCTGGAATATCACCTTTAGCCTTACCTTTTCTACCGAAACCAGCTAATAAAACTTCATCATTTTCATCAACATAGTTTAAACAACCATCGTTTGGAACGAAAGCAGTAACTCTTCTAGAGTTTTTGATTAATTGAACTCTGACACATTTTCTGATAGCGGAGTTTGGTTGTTTAGCTTCAACACCAATTTTTTCCAATACAATCCCTTTAGCGTGAGAAGAACCACCGAAAGGAGAAGACTTGAAAGCAGTTCCTAATAATCTGGATTTATATTGTTGATCGGCCCAACGACTAAAGTAAAGAATGTTAGTATTTATTATTTCTTTGTTTATATTATAATATAGACATCTTGATTTGTATTATTCATTCATTTGGAGAGGAAGTCACTGCATGGGAGTAAGAAAAATTTTTCCATTTCAAGAAAAAAATATCTTAGATAAAATTTCATTAATAAAATCTTGTGACTATACTGCTAAGAATATATTATATTTTTTGATTAATTTAGCTTATGTCATTGATATTGAAAAACTTTCCAAACGTTATGGTCCATAAAAAGCCATAAAAATGATAAAATAAAACGGTGAACTCTTTCATACTATAAACTTCCATTCAATATTCTGTGAATTAAATACCGTTGAGTATTAATGTTTTCTATCACTGACAAATAATTGTTTTTATTTGATACTTTAATTCTTTTTATTTTATTCCTTTTATTTTCTTTTCTATCTGCAAATATTTCTCATTTTGAAAATCTTCAATAACTTTCTCCCAATATGATGATAATATTATAACCCATGATATTCATGATTATTACTTACTTAGCACGACGGTGAACTCTTAATTTTCTGGCAGAATTTAATCCTCTTGGTTTACCTTTACCCATTTTGAATGATTATTGATTGTCTTGATGTATGTCCAAACAATTCTATATATTGAAATAAAATAAGAGAGAGAAAAGAAGAAAGAGAATAAAAAAATTTTTAATTATGAAAAAAAAAAAATTAAAAAATTAAAAATGTGAAAAAAGATAAAAATTTTTTTCTTTCTTAGTGTAAAGATCCCTATAATATAATAGTATAAGTCGTATCACGGGATTCTTACTTCTCTAACGGAATACTATTTCTCCTCTCCATTATGAGAAAAATTAAAATTAAAAAATTATTTTTAAAAAACAGTCACTATTGTATGCACGTGGAAGACACGTGCTCTAAAGATAATTTTTAACCCTTATTGATATACCAAAAATACGGTTTAAATGTAAAAAGCAATGATTTTCAAAACTTATCAAAATTTTCTATTATTGTTAGTCTTTGCAGAGAGAGGGTGGATTAAATGTTGATAAATATCAATTGATAGTAGTAATTGCAATAAAAAGAAAAACATGGTATCAAAAGTTCCAATTGAATTATTAGTGGCTGATTATTTGAATAAGAAAGGTTACTCAAAGACTCTTGAAACTTTTCAAAATGAAAGTGGATCGTTATTTAAGTTTGAAGGAAAAGAGAATTTCGAACCATTGGAAGAGATCATCGAGGATAGACACAAATATTTAGAACATCAAAGCGAATCATCTAACGAAAATGGAAGTAAAGTTGTTGATAAGCATGAATTAGTGAAATTAATTAAAAATTGGCAGTTTACTAATGTAAGTGATAAGAAAGAAGTTTTAAGTAATGTCACAAGTTTAACTTTAAACCTTGCTGTTAGCACCCTTAAGCTCGAGGATTCAGAAAAACAATATATATTGATAGCATCTAATGATAGAAACTTAAAAATTCTTGATCCTGGAAACGATTATAGGATAGTCGCAGAATCCAACGTGAAAATGATCTGTAAAAATTTTATCGGTATTGATCATACTAATTTTGTGATTAGCGGAGGTATGGACGGGATTGCCTATGTCTATAGATTAAAGAAGAACGAGACGAAGTTTGAAATGGTCGAGGTTGGTAAATCAAAAATTCATTCTAGGGTTATAACTAAGATGAAATATTTACCAATTGATACAAAATATGGCTACTTAGTATCTATTGGTTTCGATATGATGCTAGTAGTTAGTGTAATAACTTTTGATGGAAATTCATTGAAAATTTCAGAATTGAATAAAATTAAATTACTTTCCAATGGCACTGACATTAAGCTATTGAAATACATTTTAACTAATGGAGATCTTGTGCCAGTGATAATAGTGTCTAGATTAGACTCAACGACCTTATCGTTTTTTATGATCAAAGACAATAAAGAATTATTAGAAATATCCAAAGTTTCATTGAATGATGCAGAATTTTCTAACTATGGATTTTCTGCCATGAATATTTCAATGTATAATCCTAATGCTAAATATCCATTAATTGTTGATCAACTGATAATTAATAACGATATCGAGAAATTGCCTTTGATAGCTGTGGCGACTAACCATACTCCATATTTAAGAATAATCACTGTAAGGTTCCCTGATTTAGAGAAAATATTATCTGCTAAAGATTTTAAGTCATCAGAAAAACAGGAATTTTCTGGGGTTGAAACGTTAAGAGGAATGATTCTCGGAAACATTAATTCAATGTCACCACAAGATAAATACAGTAATCCTTTAATATCATGGAGATTAGACGGTAGTGGTGTATGGGTAGCTGGTGATGATGGACTACTCAGAGGGATCAATTTTAGTGATAATAATTGTAAAATTATTAAGGAATTACGTACATTTTCAGACAGCACTGGTACAAGGTTTAAAGCACTTGTTAATTACAAACTGGGAACAAATGAACAGATATTAGTATCTACAACAGATAAAAGTATTTTAATATGGTCATGAATTGAATATATATGATTATAAATCTTTTCTTTTTTTAATAAAGATTTCTTTTGCTTCTAATTTTGATCAATTTAATCAATTTAACAAAAATTACTTCTAACTCTTCTTTGAACATGAATAAAAATCCTTGAACAACAACAGCCTTGGAAATTTGTGGTAGAACACCTTTCCATAATCCAAAAAATCCATTGTTTTTATATAAGAATGCTAAACATTCTTGAAAACTATTAAATTTCTTCTTCTTTTCAACAAGTTTAACTTCTTTAGTCACTGGATCAACAACTTTTTCAACAACTGTGGTTGATCTTCTTTGAATCATAACTTTTGATACAATCAATGGTTGTGTTATGATAGTGGCTAATAATTTAGACAACATACCTAAACCAAGAGACTCTAAAGGTGAAAGATTCTTCTTTGCACTGAAAAATATTGCTCTTAGTCTTTCAAATGTACCATAAGTAATCGAAGGATTAGAAGCTAAAACTAAACTAACTTTAAGTCCACTCCAAAGACCACATATACCATCATGTTCAATAATTTTTTTAGCAGTATCAAGAAATGAAGGATGCTTCTTATTTGATTTACCGTCGCTATCAGACATTTGTGTTTGCTGTTTTGTTGACACTGTAGATACC
The DNA here is from genome assembly GCA_030583325.1 of Saccharomycopsis selenospora. Taxonomy (NCBI): domain Eukaryota; kingdom Fungi; phylum Ascomycota; class Saccharomycetes; order Ascoideales; family Saccharomycopsidaceae; genus Saccharomycopsis; species Saccharomycopsis selenospora. The sequence continues at coordinate 40,316 of JAJMHY010000060.1, read as the reverse complement.
GGCATAATAATCAATTGCGACAAGGCAGCAGCCACCGCACCAAGAAGTAATTCAACCGCAGTACTTTTCTTCTTTTTGGAGATCCTTTTATTATATACTCTGTGGACAATAGCATACCAGAAGAAATAGGTGAAATTTGTTAAAGCCGATGAAGATAATGATGGTAGTATCCCATAATATAATCCTTCGATACCATTTTTCTTCACAATTTTCTTTAAACAGTCAAAGGAATTCTTGTACAAATTTGGATCATCTTCAATTTCTTTCTCTGTGTAATGACTTAAATTTTGTTGAGACTGTATTAATGTCTTCGTTATATCCAAAGGATAAACAAAAGTGTTTGCAATTACTGAGGCAGCTGCACCCAAAGTCGCCTTCTCAAATGGTGATAAATTATTCTGATTTGACATCTTTCTCCCTTCGTAAAACAAAAAACGGAAATACAATCAACGAGTCACTTATCTATCTATATATTTTTACTATTTGTAATTGCAGCTAATCAAAATACTAGCTTTAATTTACATTAGTAAAGATAGCTATCATATATATGTTTCCTTTGACATAAGAACAAATATTAAAATTATTAATAAATGTTGATATTTCGACAGATAGCTGACTATTTATACACTATTTTTTTCCCTTTGTAAGTTTCTATAGTTTTTTTCTTGCTTTTTTTTTCTTTCCCTTTTTTCTTAATCTTTTTCTCTCTTCCTTCTTTATTTGGATCTCTATCCGGGACCGCTTCTCCACGGAACAGTTTTGTATGCACTGCACTTACTTAAATAATAATAATGATAACAATAAGGAGGAGATAATATTTAATATCATGTACATGTAATTATAGTTCAATTTAGGTGGTTCATATCGATCTACAACTGGCCTGTGCTGCATGTCTTTAGAAAAAAAAAAGATGATTCATTTTTATTATTTATGATATATCATACAAAAATAGTTTTATATAACCTATATATGAAGATTTCTACCTTCAATACTGACACCAACCTTCTTAGCACCGACTTTTCTATTTCTATTTTGAATTTTACTATTGATTCTTCTGTATTGTTCATTCTTGTGGATTGATGAACCGATAGCCCCAGAATGAGCTCTGGCAGCAGAACTGATATTACTAGTATCGATGTTGACCTTAGGAGCAATTCTATAAGCAGCAGTTCTAGCAGCAGGAGCAGCGGCTCTCTTTCTACTTTCAGCAACTTCTTCATAAAGAGTCTTATCCTTTCTTTCGTAGTTGACTTTTTCAAGTCTTTTCTCAATTAATTTAGAAATATCAAATGATTCTTGTTGGACAAATTTATCGTGATAGTTATCTGATAAGTTTAAGATTGGTCTAGTCCAGTCACCAACTAATTTATCGGCAATTCTTTTCAAACTTGGCTCAACTCGTTTACTCTTTTGGTAAAACAATACAACCTTCCCTAATCCTGATTCTCTTAAATGTATAGTCTTTATTGGCAATTCTAATAATGAGTTGAATAAAACCTTTTGAATTTCATAAGCTGGTAATGATCCATCTGGCAATGGTTCAAGCCAGACTCTAATGACTTCTAATAAATTGTTATCAAGAATGGAATCAGCAAGATTCTTTCTGAGTAACACATCTTTAACCTTTGGCAATAATTTTAATTTATTAAGCGCTAATCCAGTTTTTTCGTCCACACATTTGGCATCTTGATAAGCAACGTCTGCCATTTGATTTTTTAAATTCTGAATTTGACTATCTTGCATTTGTTCAAGATCTATATCGTCATTCTTCTTACGGCGTGATCTTGATGAATTAGATGCTAAGGCTTCTTTGAATTTTTGCTCTAAGGATTGTCTTGAACTACTAGGAGCTGATTCGTCTATTGTGTATGATTCTCCATTGTTAGTGCTAGCAACAGCATCTGCAGGTGGTTGTTCAAATGGTTCTTCATCTTCAGCCCCTCTGGTTCTTTTACCTGCTCCTCCTATTTCTTCTTCTTCATTATTATCTTCATTATCTCGTCTTTTATGACGACCTAAATTTAATATTTGGCCTTCATTTTCTTCGTCATCTTCATAATCATCATCTTGATCTTCTACCGCATCTTCATCTACTTCTGATAAATTATCCTCATCGTTTTCATTATTATTTTCATCTACAGGAGCATCTACTGATTTTACCTCCTCTCCTTGTTGCTCTTCTTCATTTATTTGTTCTTCGCTATTGTCTTCTTGCTGTTGAGGCTCTTCTACTTCAGCATGATCAGCTGGCTCTGCTTTAACAGCACCTTTTTCAGAGATATCATCCTTTATATGGCCATTATCTAAACTTTGATTTTCTGTATCTGACATTATTACGTTCTATTTTATTATTTATTTATTTATTTATTATTATCTCTAATTGAAAAGCAATATACTATCTTTATTATCTTAGAAATAGCAAGATGTGTTTTTACTTTGAATTTTTTCTTGTTCTTTTTTTTTGAAATTCTTTTTTTCTTGCTGTAAAGTTCGATGAAAAATACATATTTCAATATCGGAATGAATGATAATGATGGGTTGACAAAATCCCGGAATTGAAACAGAAAAATGAAAAGGAAAATTTTTTTTTCGTCTTATATTTTTTTTTTAAAATCTTGAAAAATATTTTTATTTTATTAGCCATGTGAGACTAATAAAATTAATTAGTAATTAGATAATAACTCTTTTTTTTAAACTAACTTTCATAGTATCGTATCATAAGTTTATCATAATATTCAATATCTTAATACATAATGTTTGGTGCACCTCACGTTCCTTCAGAAGAAGAAAAGAAATTACAAACCGAATTAGTCAATCTGACTATTAAGCAATCACTTTATGTTGGTGCTATTCTTTTCATTGTCCCATCTATCATCCACTTGGTTCAAAAAAGATTACATTAAATGGGTTGTTCTATAAACACCTGAATTAGTTAAAGATTTTATTCTAATTTATGTCTATATTTTTATGTATATAAACAGTTGTATATATTTTAAATGCTTCTAACGATTTACTAATTGCAAAAGAAAAATAATTATTCTATACTGATGTAAGCCAAAAAGAATTATTTATATATACATATATATATATCTATTAGTGGAATGCACAATCATTATTATCATATATGTAAGAAAAAGAAAGAAAATTAAAATTAAAAGGTTAAGAGATCAATTATTGAGTGGAATAACTGCTTGATATATACTATTTTGTGCACCTGGGAGTGTTTTAACCCATCTTCCTAGTCTATGCTCTTTAGAAACAGAGCAATAAATGATGATAAAATTTTGTGATTTCCCAGTAACTGGATTAATATGCTTTCTAATTTCTGTACTTTTGATGCTGGTGACAATTCCTTTTACTCCATTTAAAGTGTAAACCAATTCAAAACTTCCAAGATTTTCGTTGATTTGCCAGATTTTAAGTTCACCATTCCATGACCCGGTGATGAAAGTATCAGAATATGGTATAGCATGAATACTTGTGATCCAATACGCTTTCTTACCTGGAATGAAATCCTGTTCATCGGCCCCAGATTTTGCTAAATCGTCGATAAAACCTTGATCACCGGTAAATTCCTCTGGTTTTAACTGTGGTATTAAACCATGTCCTTGAAATTTGGTATAAACTGGTTTCTTCTTTTGGATAGTCCATAATGAAATATTACCATTGTCTGCTCCTGACACAAAATGTTTATTATCAACCATTGATACACAGTCAACACTTCCCTCTTTCACAAATTGTTTGGCGAGAGCCTGTTTGGTTGATGAATTATTTAATAATTTAGAATTTTCTTTGATATTTTGATTGTAGAATTTTTGAAAAGTTATATTGCTTTTAAAAGTTAATCTAGTTTGTTCAGGAATTTTCCAGTACATCACTGAGCGATCTCTGGAACCTACAGTAACACATCTTTCTTGGGATAATGCGCTCACATCAACAATTGAGTCTTGATGCCCAAATAATGTGTCAATTAATGCAAATTGGTTAACGTTAAAAACTCTAATCTTTAAATCACTTGATGCAACATATAATTCATTAGTTCCTTCACGGAAAGTTAAAGAGTTGACAGTTGCATTTCTATGATTAAGAGGTATTTTCTTTAATAATGTTAAATTGGAACTATCCCAAATAATTATGCTTTTATCGTTACTACCAGTTACCACATATTTCCCATTCGGACTAACTGCTACACAAGTAATTATATCAGTGTGATGATCCGGATTATCTGAGTATTTCATGTTGACATATTTTAATTTCTTTGGATAATGAGCAAAATCAGATATATCATATTTGGATAATTGTAAATTTTTGTTAACAATATATAAATGAGGATAATTAATTGCCAATCCCGTTGGATTCAAAAAATTTCCATCAGTATTCATATTACGTATTTTCTTTCTTGCCAATTTCAATTTTCCTTTGAAAAATTTGTATATATTCCCTTTAAGCTGAATTGCATCTTGTTGAAGTCTACTAGCAATAATTTCATCATCCAAATCCTTGGCTGAGAATAAGTATTGTTTAAGATCGCTGGTATCATACTCATCAGCATTAGATTGTTCGATAGTATTGGCTGGTGCTAGCAGTTCACTTTCTGCCTTTATATTCTCAAGATATTGTTTTGCAAGTCTTCTTCTTTTTTCCGTACGTGATTCCTTTTCAGGATCTTCATCATCACTATCTAACTCTTCTTCATTTAAGACGGACTTTTTAGCTCTAGCTTTGAATTTTTCATTTTCTGAATCATACTCATCACTTCCAAGGTCGTCATCTTCATCTCTCTTTTCACGATTATTTATTTTCTTTTGTACTTTTCCATGTTTTCTCTTTTTCTTGGATAGTTCTGCAAGAAATGGGTCATTTGTTGCCATCTTACTTAACTGTTTTATATTTAATAATTCTTTAGATAAAGGTATATGTTGATTTCATATAATATATGTACTAATGTATAAGATAGTGAAAAATAATAAATAAAAAAAAATTTTTTATTTGAAAAAAAAAAATTTTCTTCTATTTTCAAAGGCATCATTCCATGTATTTGGTATATAGCAGTCTGTTTACCCTCCGGCTTTTATGCTATTCTCATCATAAATTGAATGAGCTATCATCATTGAATATATTTTGTAATTATACTATTTTGGAGAAAATGTATACTATACATTAAACACTATTTAAAAAAGAACATAAAATTTCGTACTATTATTTATTTGTATACACATGAATTAAAAAGCAATATCAACAAAAAGTTTTGGATAGTTTGTATTACCACCAAGATAAGAACCGTGATATCTTCTTAAGAATCTTATAGCTTCCTTTGGATTATCAAAAATCACTAACCATACATTATGACTATGACTCTTCAGCACCATACGTACAGCCCTTGAAATATCAGGGTATAATTCATAGTCCCATAATAAATTTTCAATAAGTCCAGTTCTGTTTAATATTTGAGGTACATTATGGATGAAAGCACATTGATCTCTTTCAACTAAAGGTAACTTTTCAGTGGCAATCTTTATTAATGATTGCGCAAGCTCACTAAGTTCTTTGGCTTCTTTCTTTTTATCTTTTTTGATACTAGTATCTTTAACAGGCTCGGGTATAAATCTCCAGAAATTATACTTTAACACTTTGATCTCATTTATATTATTACCTTCTGTTTTTAAAGGAAAAGTCTCTTCATCAGCTTTGTAGCCTTCACCAATTTTATTTATAATCATTTGAGATCCATGAGTTTTCATGTCTGCGAATTGTAATTTTATTGGAAATCCATCAACAGTTTTATCAAAAGTTTCAGTAATAAAAGTACAAGCTTCAACAAAATTGTTAAATAATAAAAAATACCCACCTGCAAAAGTAGTCTTATCAACATTTCTACTTTTGAATACTCTTAATTTGTTAGGAGCATCAGGATCATGCCAGTTAAAGTCCACTTTCAAATCATCCATGTTTTTCAGAATTAGTGATAAGAAATCGCTCTTTTGTAAAAAAGGATTATTGGTTTGATAAAACAAAACGTTGGAAGGTTGTCCCTCACCTAATTGTTCAAGATATTTAGCTACAAATGATGGTGCTAAATTTAAAGGCATTTTCTTCAACACTTTTACATTTGGAATATCTAGCTTGGAATTTTTTGAGGTAATATCCATATTGATAGCTGATTTTGCTAAACTTGGGTGACTTTTATTAAAAAGTTTTAAGCCCATTCCTCCATTATTCTTAATATCACCAGGATTTGAAAATGCTTTCTCTATTATTAAGCCATCTAATCTTTTCTCCAATGTTTTCACTTGATCTAATGATGATACTGCAAGCCCTGGATAAAGTAATCGTAATGCCTTTTCTACAGCGGCTGTTTTAGGGCTCATTTGTTTCCTAACATTTTGCTGTAATAATCGTGTAGTTGAAAACATATTTTCATACTAATAGTATTGTTTTATTTAAGTATTTGTATGATTATAATATATTATTTAATAATAGATAATTCTTTGGACTTTTTGATAATTTTTTTTTTTTTTGGGCTGATTTTTTTTTTTCTTTTTTTGAGATTTATTGACCCTTTATTCTGGTGTTTTATTTTTCAACAAAATTTATTCCTCTAGTATTATCAATGTAGACCATAGAAATTACTCTTTTAATTAAGTATTTACAGCTATTGATTATTGATTTATATAGAAAGTATAGAAAGTATCTGAAATATCTAAAATATTTGATTAAACATAGCATGCTATTATTTATTAATGTAGAAAAAGATGCAGTATTATTAACATTGTGATAGAAATATGAGTATTTAAGATTCAAATTGCACATTATTCTTAGAATGAACAATCTCATTAATAGAAACTCTGAAAAATTTTGTAAAATCAACCACAATTTTTTTATTATCATTTGGATCAATCTTGTAACTAAAAAGATTATTCTTATTTATTGGCGTGAGCCCCTCCGATACTGGTATATCTTTATCAGTTTTCAGCGTTAAGAGTTGTTTCGCTATAGGATCCCTTGCTAAAGCAACAATATTATCAAGTCTTTGTTGTAATTCAGACAGTTCTGGTTCTGATGTTTCATATATTAATTCAAATCTGGAGGGATATTCTATGGCATAAGAGCCTGGATTCTTCACGAAGCATCTAAATGAAAAGATTTTTCCTAATTGTTTGAAATGTGAATAAACATAACTAATATCATTTGCATTCGATAACCTAGGACTTATCGACACTTTAGAAAAAACATATCTAGCCGACATCCTCTTTATTTTATTATCTGATTATTTATTATCATATATTATATGACTTGATCGTATGTATGAATATGTTGTAAAAGATGGCATCTTTTTTTTTTCAGTCTCTCAAAAAAAAGCCAAAAAAAAAAAAAAAAGATAAAATATAGAGGGCCAATTTTTCCTAAAATTTTCAAGTGCGTCTTTGTTCTTTAACATCAAAAAGCATTCATGAAGTCTTTACAGTTCATGATTTATAAGATGAGCCTCTGACTTCAGATGCTTATTTAATTATAAGATGAAAAATAGCAATGAACAAAAATATTTATTAAATTAACATATCACTATGATAGTATTAATGGCAATTAGAATGACATGAATGTATGGTAATATTGTTCAAAGGTAACGTTAATCAGCTTCTGTGGAGTTAACTTTCCAACTGTATTAACTTATGCCATTTTACCTCTTAATACTTGTGTATTTATCAATAAATTTATATACTCTTAATATTTTGTTATTGTCTCATCATAGAAATGATTTGAAACAAAATTAAGTGATCCAAATTTATGGATTGATTGCTCTTAAGTAAAAAAAACGGACGCGACACGAAAATTTTCAAAAAAAAATTAAAAAATACAAAAAAATATATATATATTTTTTTTTTTTTCTTAATGATTTAGACCGTTATATTATCATTTAATCAATAAACGTCAACAGTTACGATAGATACATACAATAATTAAGCAAATAAACAGAAATGGCTATTGATGAAAATATTATAAATATTTTTGGGACTTCGAAAAGATCCATAACTCGTATTGCTAATAATTTACTCTATATTGTAAATAATTATGGGATTATGAAAGTGATGAATCTACTTGAAAAAGATGAAGAGATGGAAGTTTTTGAAGTACTGGAAAATATATCGAATTTTGCTATAAATAACAACCTCCTAGCTGTTGTTACCTTAGAGGGCGAATTAGAACTATATCAATTAACTACCAATCTTACAGGTATTGATAGAAGCTATACAGTCTTTAGATCTTCTATGGAATTAAGAGATGTAGTTTTCCTTGACGACAAGCATCTATTAGTAGGTGGTGATGATCTCTCTGTTCAAATTATTGATATAACTGAATGTTTTAGAAATAGCTTTTATTTTTTGAAGTCTGAACATTTTAACGAAAGTATTATTCATAATATTGATATTCTGGAGCAACTTCGATCAATTTCATTCTATCCACTAACTAATATTGTTTCAATTTCTTTGTCTAATGGTAACATTCAATTTTTTAGTTACACCGCCAATGAAAATAAATTAGAAGAATTAAAGACTATTCAGGATTATTGCAACAAGTATAACTATTTATCCAGTATTGATGATGATAGTAAACTTTCAGTTGATCAACTATGTAAAAATAATGTTACCTGGAGTGATAATGGGAATTCATTTGCTCTAAGTTCTAAAACTAAAGATATTAAAGTATTTAATAATTACAAAGATATGACAGAATTAGCTAGTTTTTCTACTGGTGAATATCAAATGAGTGATATAGTGGAAATAGCATGGTGTCCATATAATAAAAATTTTATTGCCTCAATTAGTTTTGATAATCATTTAGCAATATGGGATATTAGCACAGGTAAGCCAATTTTCAATCAAAGCTTTAACAATTCTGAGGATGATTTCAAGTTATTAAATATTTCTTGGTTTGTCACTAATGGTAGTGGAATTGGCATCACCGTTGGTACCACTTCTAAAGATATTATCCTTTTAAATCATGATGTAGTATTTAATTCTTATAACCCAACTGAAACTACAACTTCTATAGCTACTGCTGCCACTGCTCGTACCGTTCCTACTATTGAAAATAATGAAAAAAATAAAAAAGAAGAAAAAATGGAAAAAAATGCTACACCAGCAGAATCTAAAAAAGTAGAACTCTTTGATTTCCAAGAAGCTGATAATGATGATTTTGGGTTTTCTGATACTGAAATTTTTGATAATGGTAATGATACTACTAACACTTCAAGAGGGGTATTCGATTCGAATTTAAGAGATGCATTTGATTCTGACTCTGATATAAATATGGGAGAAGAATTTGATATTGCTAATGAAGATGATGCCGATGATGATGTTAGTGAAAATGGTGACATTCCAAAAGACTCGGCCTTACCTAAATACAATTTCAAACCTTATAGTTTAGGTATAACTCCTTGGAATGACTCTACTAACAAAAGATTTTTAACTGTAAATGATATTGGTTATGTTCTTTGTGAGAAAAATATTAGTGGTAATTCCCAAGTGATCAATGTTAGATTTTTCGATCAGCTTGATACTAATGGTCATAACACTGATTATTATTTTATTGATGATAATGGATTTGATATGGCTTACTTGAGCAAAGATGGCTTATTATTAGCTGCATCTGCTTATATTGACAAGAATAATAAAGATTATTTTGGAACTACTTTAAACAGTGTTAAAAATTATAAACAAGCTAAAGTTTTCTATAGACCGCACAAAGATGAGTCCAATAGTTGGTTAAAAGTTTTACCTATAAAGAATACTTTCAAAGATGACAATAAATCTTTATATTTTGAACAATTTATCACTAATATTGCATTAACTAAGAGATCAATTTTTATTTTTTCAAATACTGGAGAAACTAGAATATTGACTAAATTTGGACTTTTAACAAAGGTGGAAAAAACTTTACCAGTAGTTGCTTCAGTGGCCAACGGTAAAGTATTGTTTACAATTTCTACAGAATTAAATGGTAGAGACTGTTATTATGGTATCAGAGATTTAATCACTAATAATCTGCAAGATTACTGGGAAAGACCGCAAATATTGCCAATAGATTTCTTGCCAAATAATTTAATAAACGTTGAAAATAACTTTGACTTATTATTGGACACATTTGAAAACTTTGAAAGAAAATCAAAGGCTAAAGATGATATCAATATGAATTTCACTGTCAAGGGGTTAACTGATAAACTATTATTTAAAACTCCAGAATATTTCATTAAAGGTTTATTTTTCAATAATTATGGTGATCCTTGTATAATTGATAATAACAATTGTTTATATCTTCTAACTAAATGGAGAAAAAATTCACAGAGTCTGTTGATCCCTTTGTTAAATTTGAATGAAGTTTTAATTAAAAAAAGAAAATTAAATTACTTTCCAATTAACTTAATGGATGAAAATTGCAATATTATTTTTTACAATGATACAGATAATGGTAGGCTTCCACTTCCTGATCCATTGCCAGATCCAACTGAATTAAACATCAAGATTCCAATTGATATCAATATTAATTTGAAAGAGACTAAAGAACAGAGGAAACAAATTTTGAAAAGTGAAAATGCAGATGAGGATGATGACATAATTGTAGATGAAGACGATGAAGATGATTATGTTGAATATGGATATAATCTGGACCTTGATGAATTTAATAATGAATTTCAAAAACAAATGGAATCAGAAGAATTATTCTTGAGAAATAAATTGATGTCAAATATTATTCAAGAATCTTTAGAAAACCATGCATACTTTGAAAAAGTGATTAACAATAAATATAAGAACTATCAAAGAAAGAAACAATATTTGTTGAAACAACAAATGGAGGATGACAGTACTGAAATGTATTTGGGTGATTTGAATATGAACTTATCTGATAATGAAATAGACACATCAGATGTTAAAGAAAAGGGTTCATTGAAATTGAAATCTACAAGTTTCAATGCAGATGATTCTATTGATAAATTAAGTGATTTGAACCAAGCTTATGATAAAACTCTTTTGAAGATTTTCTCAGAATTATGTGCTAGTCAAGAAATTTCTAAAGCAGTTGGTATTATCAAAGAATTGAAACAAGATCGTGCCTTAATTGCTGCTGGTAGAATTGCAGAAAGATTAGAAATCGGTGAAATATCGGTTAAAGTTAACCAAGAAAGAGAAAAAAGAATGTTTGCTACTAGTTAACATTTATACATATATTCGTTATATATCTTTGGATCATAAACATCTATAAAATGAATATATATTTGAAAATCTGTAAGCAAATACTTCATAATAAGAATTTTTGATATTTATTTTCGGGTGCAGTTTCTCAATGGCAACAATACAAAAAAAAAAATTTTTTTCCCTCTTTTTTCCTCTTTTTTCTTTTGTGTGTATGTTTTTCTGTATTTAAAAAAAGAAAAAGAATGAATTTGTAAGTCTGTAATTGAAGATCATTCATATATTACCATTTCGAAAGATAACAAAGCATTTATATTATATTATAAAAGAAATACCAAATAAAACAATCCAAGACTTCAACAGAATATTTGCTTTTGTGATAATATCTAATCATCTATTTTATTTGTTTGTTTGTTTTTAAATTGAGCTTTCAATAGAGTGAGAGAAATCATTAAACTAAATGATTACTAGGAGTGGGATATTTTCCATTCTATCAATAGCAGTAGCCACAATTTGTATTCAATTTATACTAAATGAATATAAAAGCACAATATCACAAAGAATGACGATAATAAATTCATATCAGCGTGCTTCGGCTCATGTCCATGACTTTTTGGAAGACAGAGACTTGATTTATAACAATAATGATAATGAATCATCCCGTACATTACCAGCGGAGGTACTCATATTGAGAAATTCTGTGAAGACAAAATTGAAAGAATCATTAGAAATTTTAAATGAAGCCCTTGATAAGTTCAGCTTGGATCAAGTATCAATATCATTTAATGGAGGTAAAGATTGTTTGATAATGTTATATTTATATTTAGGTGTGTTATATGACCGCAAACAAATCATTACTGATAAAAAGACAAAATCGCTAGTGAAAGTGAACTCTGTGTATATACATTACGAAGAAACGTTCAATGAAATTGAAGAATTTGTGAAACGTTCAATAACAGAATATAATCTTGAAATGGCAGAATATTCTTATTGTAAATTAAAAGTTGGATTTGAAAAATATTTAAACGATTTGCCACAAGTGAAAGCAGTAATTGTGGGTAATAGAAGAACTGATCCATATTCGTCGGATTTAACAACTTTCCAGCCTACTGATAATGACTGGCCTCTGTTTATTAGAATTCATCCAATCTTGGAATGGACATATGAAGAAATCTGGTTTTTCATGATATATTCAAAGATTCCTTATTGTGTATTGTACGACTATGGGTTCACTTCAATTGGTGGGGTAAATTCAACTATACCTAATCCATATCTATTGAAGGAAAAATATGACGATGTAGAGTCAAGAAAGAATATTAATGATAATAAATTAAATTGGCTAAAAGGAATTCATGATGGTGCTGATAGAAGTAATGAAATTTCTGAAGCTACTCGTGAATTTGTTAAAGATTATGAAGATTACTATCCTGCATTTTATTTGCAAAGTGATGAATATGAGAGGTTCAGTAGAAAAAAATAATGATAATATATCATTGATGAATATAGCAGTGAAAAAAATGCATGAGCGATGCCAATAAATATAGATATAAACATAAATAGTATACAAAAACACATATCTAAAACAGAGAGAGAAAAAAGAAAAAAACAGTAGTAGTAGCCATAAAATCTTCAGTATAATTAAGTACGTATATTAGACAAATAAGAAAAGAAAAAGTAAAAATCTATAAAAAATATCATCATTAATTAATCAAATTTAAATTCAGTAGGGTCAAATGCTCGCAAAGTATCAAAATTACTATTATTATTACCTTGATCAGGACTTTGTAAAACTGCTTCAATGGTACTGTAATCAATATTAGCATTATCGACATTACTACCCATTTGATAAATTGAGGATGATAAATTATTACTATCTTGTCTCTGAGGCATTGGAGTGGCTATAGCACTGTTAGAAAGAGAATTGCCACCATTTAAGTTCTGATAACTTGTATTTTGAGGTGTCAGCACTTCGGTACCATTGGAATCATTATTTTGTGGAGAGGATAATGAAGACTTATTACTCTTTCGCACGGTTTTCTTTTTTGGTTCAATTTCTGGTTCATCATTTTGATCTGCTAATGGACCAACTCCAATATTACTCAAAGCAATTTCTGCACTAGTGTGATTAAAAATTGTCTTTGAAGCTCTTAATTCGTTAGGTACTTTCATAGCCTCTTCCAAGTTTTTCAATAATGTTAGCAATTCCATTTCTTGTTTATTATTTTCGTCAATAACATCTTGTAAGTAACGTATATACTCGCCAGATTTTGTCAATATCTGACCTTTATTAGGTTTACCATCTTTAGTTCCAGAAGACTTATCCTTATTAGGTTCAAAGAATTTTTCGGGGATTATACTACCTAATTCTTTGATCTTATCATTTATATTATCACGTCTTTTTCTCTCTACTGCCTGGCCACCGATATCTTTCATTGATGATGATTCCTTCTTTGAAGCCTTTAAAGATGATTTCACCCTAACACTTTTTGATAAACTATTCAATTCAAGATTGCCTGGTGATGATACGTTTGGATTTGGTAACGATCCAAAATGAGTATTTAAATCATCAGAATTAATCTGGGGTATGCTTATATTACCGGTGAAGGGAGACGTCCCGTCATTTTCGTTATAACTGAGCCCATTCATCTTTTCTTCTTACTAAATAAGAATATTCTTTTTTTTTCTGTTCTTATTGAGAATTATGTTATAAAAATATGACTAAGTTAAATTAAAGGAGTTCAAATAAAAACTATAATATAAAAATATATGTAAATTATATAAGAAAGATAGAAATAGAAAGAGATAATAATACTTGTATTTTATAAATTTTTTTTTTTCTGGATTTCCTTTCCCTATTGGATCCAAAATCGATTGGGAGAAGAAAAAATAACTTGTTCCAAAAAGGACAGTAATCCGCGGTTTCCGCCTTATTCACCGCCGCCGTACTTACTATCTTTAGTATCTATAAAAATAATTCAGGACCTAATCCAACCCTCGGCTTGGTTGATGGCAACATTTGACGTTAATGTAATAGTTTGACGTCCAAATGGGAAATAACTAACAGTGTAAGTCAATTGAGCTACTAATTGTACAGCGGCAAATATAATAGCTAATAGAGTGTTTTTCTCTGAAACTGTGAAATACAAAGTGAAGAAAATGCTTGTGAAGAAAACCACGGTGAAAATCAATCTTTCTTGTGAAAACAAATGAATTATATATTTTTTAAATCCAAAATAAAATGCAAAACTTGCTAAAAAGAATATTGATCCAAGGGTCCACAACAGAATAAATTTTCTAGGTTTTAGTGATAGAATTGGGAACATGAATATACATAATAAATAGCATATTACAGATCCTAATAAAAGCATGGCAAAAATAATTATTCTATCCCACCTGGATAACTTGAAAAGGCTTTCTTCTTCTTCTTCATTTCCTGCCATTGGTAATTGAATTGACCCCAAGTTTGTAAATGGATTCTTCCAATTGCCAAATACCCCTACTGATTCTTCCTCCGAATGTTCTTGAGTTGCTGTATTAGATGGAGGTACTCTAGCTTCTTCATCTCCTATTCTGATAGCACCATCTCGTTTAAAAATATTTAAAAAACTCATGCTATATTATTTCTCAATATATTATAACTAGCTATATATGCATATACTTCCTTTTGATATATTAGTGAGTATGGAATAGTTGTCGATATTGATTAATTACAATAATTATTATAATAAGTATGCCATTTTCTATATCTTATATTTTCTCCCCTGTTTATTTTTTTTTTTTTTGCCTATTTTTTTTTCCGTTAAATTTTAGCTGATTTTCTCCTGCCCTTTCATTCTATTTTTTTGGAACTTGTAACCTATAGTAAATTAAATGTGCAAAATAACAAATTAAAAGATAAATCAAGTATTTATAGGTTCTTAAGAAAGCTAATAATGATAATAATAATAATAATTAAAGTGTTGGTATAAAATGGCAACTAAATTATTATCATTGAAATTTAATAATGAATTACATTAATTGTAATAATCTCTGGATTTAAATTTGATAATATATACAATTCAAATAAAAATCACTAAATTTTAATTATTATTAATCTTGTAGCTATTCTGTTAAAAGAATTTATATTCATTCACAGTTATTTCCATTAACTTTACTTGAGTTGCATTATATAAAGCGTAGCTAACTAAATCTCCCCACTGTTACAATATTCAACATTAAGTGAGTGAGTAGAAATTTTTCATCACTGATTTATGGCAGTATTATCTCATTTTAATTACCTTCATATCCTTGTATTAAATTTCTTTCATGTAGTAGCTGTTTCAAATACTTATTTATTTCTATTTCTATTTTCTGTAATACAGCACAGACGCTAATTTTCATGTTATTTCATATTAACTATGCAAGATGAAAATATTATATACACTATTATCTTTAAATTTTCTTCTCATTTAGACGTTATAAATATAGCAATTACTTCTCTATTTCAAATTTTTGAAGTTTGTGTTTTCCTGTTTATTCTAGAATATATTAATAAACTGTTACGTTTTATAGCAACTATATTTGCAACTAAATTATTATAAATAGATATAAATCACTCTCTCGTGATGGCATATCTCTGATATTATTGAGCATCGAAGACCAATAGTTCCTTTATGAAGGCCTTGGCCTGAGAAATGACTTTACTTCGAATCAACGGTAGTATTGAAATATTCAGCCACAGCGTGATGACTATTAATATATAATCTTTGGTAATTGATTTTTTAAATATTTATTACTTCTAGTTACTTTAATCAAGGTAAGGAATAATTACTAGTCAATTAGAGAAAAAAACCAAATGATCTTTGGCTTCTTCAAAAGCATCATCTTCTTTACATAAAATTAATGTATGTAAAATTTAAGAAAAAATACCTTGATGTTCATATTCTCTTAAGCATACAAGTTTTCCCTTTTATCTTTCATAATAAATAGTTACATAATAAGATAAATCAATATTATATTGATAGTATATTTGAAAAAAATTATTTTCTATGTTTATTTTTCTTTGGTTTTTTTGCTTTCATTTTTTTACACTGTAAGTATAAAGTACAGTGCAAAAAAATTCGAAAATAAGATTGATTAAGATCAATAAATCCGATTATTGTTAACTGCTTTGGGATAATTCTCTGTTTCTTAAAATTTATTTATCGTTTTTTTCATTTTCTTCATAAATGAATACCAGTTATTGTATTCATTATTTAACAATGCAAAAATATATATATTTAAATTTAAGATTATCTTAATAGTCATGGTGTTTAATGGACGACTATTAGAATATGTGTGTTCATTAACACAGCTGGTTCAAAGGTCTTCTCTAATTGATATCTCAAATATGTAAGTATTTTGTATTTATCGGATTGAACCATGTGTAATATCACCATTTTGATTAAAGAATCTGTGTATATATTAATTTATCATTTGCACATGTAAAAACTTCAGGAAAACTTTCACAATTTATTTGTTTTTCTATATATATCTGAGTTCACCTATATAATTTATAGATTCTTGTTTTTTTTTGTTTTTATAAAAAAGAAATGAAATGAATATAATAAAAAAGGTATGGACTATAAAAGTTTATAAGATGAAAATATGCTTTAAACTTATAGTGAGAATGAGAGTAGTGTAAAATACTCAATGCTAAAAAAGATAAAATGATAATTAAAAAAAAATAAAAAGAAAAACTAAATTTCTTTTTGCAGAATGAAGAACTGAAATAAAATAAATTTTTTTTATCTTGGACTAGAATCTCTACTAATATTGGATTTAGTATCTTCATAATAGCCTAGGTTATTTTGAAAACCGTTGTTAAATTGGTTATTAAATAAAGGGTCAATAGTAGAAGGTTGTGTGAATCCAGAGAATGAAGCTTGAAAATCTGTGAAATTTGAATTATTCAAGAAATTAGTATTTCCAAATATATTAGGATCAAAATTTGCTGTAGCAGTAGTGTTATCTGGCATATCAGATTGTGAGAATTGTCCAATTCTTAGTTGTTGATAACTATCAAAGAATCCTTGTTGACCAGCAGCAGGGGGACCATTATTTATCATGCTAGATGCAGTAGTTGTTGGAGCAGACATGTTATTAGAGTAAAAATTTAATGCAGACAGAGTACCACTACTAGTATTATTAGTAAAATCAAATGATGAGGGTGCAGAGGATGGTGGTGGTAAATTTGAAAATTGTTGAGGTGGAAGACCGTATTGTTGTTGAGGTTCAAGAGGAACAAGTAAAGTGCGTTGACGTTTATTATCTAATGGTGAAAAAATCTTACCATTAGTTACCTTACTGCCTTCATAAGTAATAGTTTGGAAACTTTTAGTTGGAAGTCTTGGATCATAAACTTGGTATTGCTTCATGTCTTTAACCAAAGTACGGTTTTTTTCAAAGAATTCAATAAGTTTTTTAGAAGTTTTAGGGTGCAGTTTTTGTATGTGTCTAATTAAATTATCTTTTCTGTTAAAATAGCTTGACGTACACTTTGGGTCTGGACAGCAGAGTTGCAGTAAATGAGCACTGTAAATGTGTCTTTTCATTCCATTATCATTTTGAATATCGGTTTTACCTTTACAATAAACACACAAATAAATTTTACCATTAGGATTCTTCATAGTACTTGTTGTTTTCTTTCTTTTGTTTAGTTTTTTTGCCATAAAAATAATACAATAATATTTAATTGTCTTTTTTTCCTATCTTTGTTTCCTTTTGTTATGATAAGTTGTTCCCTTTTGTTGCTATTAAAAAGAATGATATTTAGCAATGATTAAGTTTCATTAATTATAAATTATATCTTATTAATGATGTATTTTATAAATAATTTCTTATTTTATTTTTATTTTTCATTTTATAAAAGATTTTGTTAAATATTTATAGATCAGAAAAATGTGTCAAAATGATCTGGATAAATATAGTAGTTTTGATGATAATTATAAAAATAGAAACTTATTGGTGATTGATTCTTGGAGAAAAGAAATTAACAAAATAGAAATCTTAGAGTTTAAAACATTTTGACATATATATTTTTTTTCAGATCATTATGACTGTGACAATGATGCAGAGGGTAGATTCTTTCGCTTGATATTTTGTTTCATTTTCTCAGCTTAGGATTAATAATAATATATCAATGTATATAGTATATATGATATATACTAAAAAAAACTTTTTTTTGAAATTTTACCAATAATATTTTCATCTTTGAGAGTGTGTGAAAATAAAAGCTATTACTTTTTTTTTTTTTGAGGATTTTAGTTGCTAGACATTTTGTTCTTATTTTTTAGTCTGGCAAGAAGGACATTACATGTTGAAAAAATATCCTAAGAAAAAAAAAAGTGATATTTTAAAGCACACTTCAACATGAAATTCTTTTTTTTTTCTTTGAGATGCGATGATCTTGCTATCGATAATAAATAACAGTACAAAACTAAGAAAAGAAAATAAAGGTAAAGTAAAACAGTGAAAATGATAAATTTCTTCATTAAGAAACATAGAAATGCGGAAATATCTTCATTCTTAATAAGAATAAGTAATTATTGAAACAACATTATATGTCCTGTTTCCCTTTGAAAAGTATTCATTTTAGCACAAGTCTTCTTTCTTCACTTACCCTTATTATTATCGATTAACAATACAATTTTTTTTTTTTTGATCAACTTCTGTTAAAAAAAGGATATTGCTAATTAAGTAAACAAATAAAATTAAGGGTAGAATGCTATTTCTCTCAGTCATTTGAACGTTCATAATCGCCTAGAATAAATAAAATTATTAACTAAATTAGAAATAATAAAAAAAGCAAACTTTACTTTGTTCAAATTGTGAAAAATTTTAATTGAGATCTTTTTTTTGCGTTCTTAAAACTGTAAGAAATAAGTGATCTATAACATAAGTAATTTTTAAGGGTTGAATTTATTGCCACAAGAGACACTCGTTAAAAGAAATAAGAGAAATATATATATCTATATATATATTCGTAACTTATGATAAAGAAAAATATATCTAATAATAATCTTAATATAGCAACAAATAAGAATTAATTCTTTTAAAAAGTCCTACGGCGTAATAGAAAGAACAAAAGTTATTAAAGTTTTAAATTATGCAATAATAGATACACATGCATATGCAAGTGAAAGCATAAGCGCTATTAAATTTTGTGCATATTTTTTTTTTGTAAAAGGAAAAATTTAGTAAGAAAAAAAACCCAAAGAGAGACAAAATGGCAGAGAGGCCACCACCAATAAAAGACATTGTTTTCTTTTTTTTAATGTGCACAGCAAATGTTTAATCGAGATCATTACTTAGTTTTATTTTATAAATATTTAAATATTTGATCTTTTCTCTGATAATAAATGCAGTGTCAAATGTAACAAAGGAAATAAAAAGATGAAGGTCATTAATATATGTATATTGTGCTAGTTTGAGAGAGTACTATTATTATCAGAAAAAGAATATTAATATTCTTCTTTCTTTTCAATTTTAATAAAATATAATCCATAGTATATTTATTCTATACTTCAACTTTCTCTCTTATTCTTATTACTCTCTTGTAACTTTTCTCTTACTTTATTGAGCTTTTAATATAATGCTAATAATATACAGTAATAAGGAGGACATTACCTGCTTTCAAAAGCAAACCCAAACTATAAAAAAAAATAAAAAAAAAAATGACCAAGAAAAATTTTTTTAATGCTTGTTTTGTTCCACTATAGTTCAATAATTAAGCAGATAACAATGATAACATTCATCTTAAGTTTCTCTGTTTTGCAGAATGCTACTCCTACAAATAAGTAGCAATATCTATCCTCGAAAAAAAGATAACAAAAAATATTAAAAATAATATTTAGCAAAAAAAAGATATACAAGGGCATAAACACTTTGAAATAGTGCTCTTTTTTTTTTAGTTATTGAGTACATATTATATCTATATACCTTTTTCTTAATTTTAATATTAATAAATATTAAAAAAAATGTAAGAAAAATAAAATGTAAATAAAATAAACAATGTTAGATTCGAAAGGGGCGGCAAACAAATGTGCACAGAAGATTAATTTTTCCTTATTCAGTTAAATTTTCTGGAAATAAAAAAAAAATAAGAATATTGAAGGAAAAAAAATTACCCACAATGGAAATCAAACACAAATCTATAGTTATCCGTAAATAGATCTAATAAAAATAAAACAAAAAGTATGTATTAAAAAAATATACATTGTGTTGTATAGAATACGTTACTAAAATAAAATATTCTAAATTAATTATTCGGTCTATTATTTATTTGTTTGGATCCATTTCATTTGTTTATTCTGATTTTATTTTTTCTTCTATAAATTTTTTTTAGGCTACAGAACTAAAAAAAAAAAAAAAAAAAAAAAAAAAACAATGCAGATTTTGTTTAATACCCAAGGAAAAATAGATTGTTCCCCTTTTAGCATGGTGGTACGGTTCGAAAGGGGTAATATATTAAATTAGCAAATGAAATAAAATAAAGTAAATAGTTACTATTATTTAATTTGCATATTTTATTATTACCTAATATTCTTTTTTTTTTTTTTTTTAAATATCAGAGTGACCTTTATGATAATAGCTTGCATTAACATCAAAAGACTTTTTCATTTTCATATTGTGTAGCTTTTATTATTCTATGTATAATGCAAAATCTCTAATAGCTAAGAAAGTAGAAAGAATGTGTGAATTATGTGTGTGGTCTCACACTTATATAAAATCTGCATATTTCTGAACCCTTATATATTATAATACCTACAAACAAACAGACAACAAATAATTACTATTTATTTTATTGAGAGACGAGTTAAAAAAGAAATAAATTTGGTTTCATTTTGATTATATAACGTAACATACATATAAAAAGAATAAAATAATTTTTTTGGATAATTATCTCTCCTATTCCTACTTGAAATTAAAATGAGAGAAAAGAATATGAAGGTGGTGATTATATGCTTCTGTTTATAACAATGATTATATACTGCTGTTTATAATAATAATAATAATAATAATAATAATACCTACTAATAGTTAGTTCTAATATATTTTTCATTTATGTACAGTAAATTTAATTAATTTAAAAATTATAAATTTGCTGCTAGTAATCAGTAAATCAAAGAGAATATAGAAGTAAATTATAAGGAAAAATATGTTATTGGTTTCAAATACAGACTAAATAAAAGTGGTAAATTTTTAATTTTCAATTTTTATAATTTTTTTTTTTTTTTTTTTTTTTTGATTCATATTTTTTTTCAAACGACAACGAAGACAAAAATATAATTTCATCATTATGTAATTAATAAAAATCTTTTCATATAGACTATATAATTCTTACATATCTGCAGCTTTAGATACTATCAATATTAATTATATTTTTTTTTATTAGTATTTATATTATCCTTTTTGATTTTGTAAAGACGTTGGTAGTTAGTAGCCAGTAATTACCATCAATTTATAATTGAAAGGAAAAAAGAGTCATACAAAAAAATCGATAAATACAATAGTAAAATAGAAATAGTAGATTAAAAAAATGTTTGATATAAAAAATCAATAAAAAAAATCAATAAAATAGTAAAAGCAGAAAGCAAAGTAATAGTAATATAAATTCTTTATTTTTATTATTAATTTTTTTGAATAACATAAAAGAAACGTAAAAAAATTGACAGATAAAAGATTTATTTATTTATTCTTTGTTATTGTTGTTGTTGTTGTTGTTGTTGTTGTTTTTTAGACATTTAATTGTTGTTTTGTTATGCTAATTTCCAGATTCTTTATTTTGATTCAATAAATTATGAATTGATAAAGGATTATAAGATTTCGAAGGATTTGAATTATTATTATTTTTTGTACTTGTAGCACTATTATTTGAACTACCTTCTGTAGTTATTGGCGTATTTGTAGCGTTATGGTCATTATCATAATATGCTTGATTTGCAGTAGAAATATTAGTTGGCAGTATTCTCGAATTCTTATCATAATTACTATGAAAAGTTGCAATAGGTTGAGAATTATTATTACTGTTAATATTTGGATTTTGCGGTTGATTTGAGAAGCTATATGATAGTTGTTGCATATTAGGAGAATGTTGTTGTTGTTGTTGTTGTTGTTGTTGTTGTTGTTGTTGTTGTTGTTGTTGTTGTTGTTGTTGTTGTTGTTGTTGTTGTTGTTGTTGTTGTTGTTGTTGTTGATAGCCTGAGTAATTTATAGGTTGTTGGTAATGATTAGGATACTGAAAATTGGAATTAAATGAAGGTGAATTAGGATCGTTGTACATTTCGTTCAGAGTTGGTAATTTATATCTTGGTTGCGGTGTATCGTTGTTACTCTGCCTCTGATTAATTGAAAATATAGAATGTGGATTATGTTGGTGATGTGAAACAATCCCTCCAACCATTATGCCTTTGGAAATGGATAAAGGCAGTGAAGATGATGAGGAAGAATCTGGCAGAGTTATCATCGTATACAGTTGCTGTTGTTGATGATGTTGATCATATTCTAAGTTAATGCTATTATTATTAATGTCAAGTTTTTTCTTTGGACGTCCACGCTTTTTAAAACTAGTTGAATCATCTGTTAAAGAATTCTTTTCAGGATTTCTCCCACACGATTTTAAATGACGTTTCAAGTTATCTTTCCTCAGAATTTCTTTGCCACAATAATTACATTTTTGAGGCTTCTTATTAGTATGATTTTCACGAATATGTCTTTTCAAATTTTTATTGATCTCTTTTTGGCATACTTCACAAATTCCTCCAGCATTATCAATCTTCTGTCGATTACTCAAACTATTGATATTATTATTTACAATGTTATTATTATGATTAGACATTCTTAGTATTTCAATCACCATATAGTTACTTGTCGTCTTTTATCGTTTGTGCCGTCTTTTCTATTATTGTTGTTGTTGTTGTTATTGTATTGTTGTTGTTGATGTTCTTTTTTACCATTCTATGATGTATGTACAAAACAAGCACGCAGAGAAACTCTATGTAAAACAAATATTAGAGATATTAGATCTTAGATCTTAGATATAGATTTAAATGTTTTTTTTGATTGAATTGGAAATAAAATGAAATAAATATAATGATTAAATAAAAAAAATAAAAGAAATTTATAATGAAAAAATAAATATTAAAGAAATAAAAAGATATTGTTTAAAATATAATATATATATATATGTATATGTATATATATATATATTTTTGTTTTAAATATTTTTTATTTTATTTTTATTTTATTTTTATTTTTTTCTAAAGTAATTTTGTTGATTATTTTTTCTCGTTCTTTCTTCTTCTTTTACTGCAAGGGCAGCATTAATATATCAATTATCCCTCAAGTATTAAGAGATTTATATCTTATTTTATTGTTTATTTGTTTAAATGATTTAAAAATATAATTAAAATTCTTTCCTTCTTCTCTTGTATTTATTATAAAATGGTAGTTTTTTCACTTGATTAATAGCAAAAAGAATACCTTATAATTATAGTACATTTATATTTTTGGTCTATTATTATTATTTTTGATGTGTTTATGTAAATAACCTTTTTCTTGTTTTTTTGGCTTAATTTGATTGAGGTTTCTTGATGGTTTTTTTAATCCATTTGCTAGTTGGAAAGAAGAAAAAGATTATGGCACAACTATATAGTAATATTATAATTGTTTTTTTTTTGTTTTTTTTTTACTTTTTTAAAGAATAAGTAAAAAAGAGAAGTTGATATGTTGATATTATTGTTATTATTATTAGGATTATTATTACTATTGTTGTTATTGTTATTATTATTATTGTTATTATTAGGATTATTATTATTATTATTATTATATAATCCGCTTCCCTAAAACTCGAAAAAAAATTTTTTTGTTTTTTCTAATTTAATTATAGTTTTCTTTTCTCTTTTGTTATTATTATTTTATATTTATTTATTTATTGACTTGTTTATTTAATTATTATTTTATTTTATTTTATTTGTTTATTTATTTATTTATGTATTTATTTATTTATTTTATTTTATTTTATTTTATGTATTTTATTTTATTTATTGACTTTTTATTTATTATCTATTTATTATTTTATTTATTTTAATGTATTTTATCTTATTTATTATGAAACGTTTCGAGGAATAATAATTGAATACAGTTTATCTTTTACAAAGAATCGCATACAAAGAATTTTCAAAATAAGAATAAAATAGAAAGTAGTGAAAGAAAGGGAATGAGAAAGATTTTTGGAAAATCAATCAGTGAAAACAATTAAAAAAAGAAAATAAAAGTAAAAAGAAATTAAACAAGAAGAGAACTTGATATATTAATATTGTTATTTCTTTTAATATTTAATATTTAATTTAATTTATTATCTTTTTTAGTGATGAATAAATTTTAAAAATTTAAAATTTAAAAACAAAAAAAATAATTTAAAAATTAAAATAGACCAAAAGGAAAAAAACAAGCCAGAAAAATCAAAACAAAAGATTGTAGTGATTATTTAAAATAAAGTAAAATAAATTAATGAATGATTTATTAAAAGTATCTCGTCTAATGTCTCTTATATTACTTTGTACTTTACGGTACTAAAGAAATAGAAATTAAATTAGCATAAACAAACAAGTTTAAAAGAAATTGGTAAACTACTATTTCATGATTATACTTCCGTGTTTTATTTATTGATTATCTAGTATACTAATAATTAACCTAATTAACTTATAAACTATATATTTTAGATATTGTAAATTTATAGGTTCACAATAATTTTCTAAAGTATAAACTTTCTCTTTCTCTCTCTTATGGAATAAACATATGGTTCCTACTCCAAAAAAGAAAAAAGACAAAAAACAAAAAAAGAAAAAAAAGAAAAAAAAGAAAAAAGACAAAAAAGAATAATATATATCAACTTCGGTCTGGAAAAACTTTAAATGTAATTGCATTAAATAATATAATAATATAATATTAATAATATAATATATCTTATAAATTTTAATCCACTTTCTTAACAGTACATAATCATCAAAACATAGAAAACAGCTTTCGCAAGGAAAAAGGGAAAAAGCATGCAAAAAAAATTGTCTCTCATTTTTATGTCTGATAATAGGTATTCAGCACAATGGATGATTTTTCACTAAAGCAAAAATAAAAAATAAGTACATGTAAAAAAAAATTTAAAAATTTAAAAATTTAAAACGTCATACGTAAATATTGATAACATAAATTATAAGTAAACCTATATAATTGAGTGTGTGTATGTGTCGTTCTTCATTGGTCTGAGTTGTATTAAGAAAGACAGGTTGTAAATTGCAAACCAAAAATAAAGTGATAAAAAGTAAAATGACTTCATTCGTAACATTTTGAAAATAATTATACTAATGCTAAATATTAGTATAAGAAAATGACTTTAATTAAATTAAATTAATTGATGTCTCCATCAAATATTCTTCATTAGCAATATTAAATATTTAAAAAAGAAAAGGAAAAATATTAATAATACATTACAAATGTGATATAAAAGGTAAAATAAAATAAAAAGCCTTAATAGATAGGGCTTCACTCTCAAAAATGGCTGCATACTAAATTTAATATTAAATAATATTTCATGTACTATTGAACCATCAATTAATTGAAATATTATATAATATTCCTAATATTCTTGAATAATATATAATATTAAAAAAAAAAATTTTGCATTTTGATCCTAAAGTAAAAAAAAACTTTAAATTTAAATGCCTTTTAAAGTTTGTACAATAAAATAGACAAGTTTAATAGCATATATTTTTGTTAAAATTTATAAAGTAACATAATCTAATAAAAATAATAACTAAGACTGTGTGATCTGTGTGATGATGTATAAATAATTCATTTTATTTTATTTTTTGTTTGTCTTGGACCCCTGTCCATAGTATAGTGTTACAAATAGGTACTACTACGCCACGTATTATTACTTTTGAATTTTATTTTATATATACATACATAAATCGTACCTAATAATAACCAAAATAATTAGAAATTAAAATAAAAATAATCTAATAATTACTTTTTGAAAATTTTTTGTGTGGCTTCATGAAT
Source organism: Saccharomycopsis selenospora (assembly GCA_030583325.1). NCBI lineage: Eukaryota > Fungi > Ascomycota > Saccharomycetes > Ascoideales > Saccharomycopsidaceae > Saccharomycopsis > Saccharomycopsis selenospora. The sequence continues at coordinate 14,049 of JAJMHY010000060.1, read as the reverse complement.
TTGCAAATTGGAAATATAAGCCGATCAAATATTTTTATTGTTATTGTAGTTAATATGTATTATTACTATATAATAATTATTATTATTTTGTATTATTTAATATACCTTGAAGGCTACTAAAATCTTTGAGTGAAACCTCAAATATGCTAGTTTAGTCTAGTCAAGCTTTCTCTCTTTATCTGCTTCTGTCAGTCAGTATTTTAATATTATTATTATTGCTTGAAATATAAATTAACTATATTATTTTTATATTTATTTGTTATTTCTTTTTTATTTTATGCCCTTAATTCTCTGGCTATTACTTATAGTGAATCCTTTTTTGGATACCATAAATATATTTATAACATCCATATGTAAAATATTTCTCTATTAGTTCTATTTTCTTGTACTTATTTCTTTTTATATTGCCTATTATTGTTTAATTAATTAAAAAAATTCAATTGATTGGTTTATATAATCATTTACCATTATATCAGTCGTATATTTTGAGAGAAGGAGTATAAATGAACTTTATTAGTAATGATTATAATAGCAATAATGACATTGTTATTGTTGTCAATTTGTATTTTTTAATCAATAGAAGACTAACCAAAATTAGTGTGCAAGTAAAACAGAAAAATTATATCATTAAGAATATGTAATTCTGTGTAAGTACTTTAATTTCTACGGTATTTTTATGCCTACGCTAGTCTATCTTTTTTTTTCTCTTGCTCTTTCCTGTTATCGGAAATCTTCCTCAATATTTAAATTAGTTTGTATGCGGTTCTGGTGTCTTTCAATTCTAATTATATTCAATACTATTTGTCATTTGATATAATTATATACCGTAATCCTTTTTTTTTATTGATTTTTTTTAGTTAGTTAAAAATCATTTTTTTTAGTAGTTTGCTCTAGATCCGCCAAAGGGGAAGTAAACAATCTCCTGACAGAATATGAAAAATAATATTTGAGTGAGAAAGACCAAAAAAATTAAAATCATGTATATATCATTATAATTAATTTGATAACCCTAAAGAGACTTGTATAGCTATTATATACATATATTATCTGATATACTCGTTATTACCTAGAGTAGAAAATGTTAAAAGAAAGTTTCACTTTTCCCCTTTCTAAAATAAATGTTATTTTATTGTCTCATTAAAATTATTATTATTGCAGTGTCCATGTTATTTCCCACGATTATTCTCTATGATCATTTGTCATGATTATATATAATAAAATATTATACAATACAAAATAATAATAGTATGATAATCCATCCAACTTGACTTAAATAATAGAAATAGATTAACTATTTTTTTTTTTTTTGCTTTTACTTCACTTTTTTTTAATTGTTATTTTTTCCGACAATTTCTCTCATTAAGTCGGGGAATTGATCCATCCTGTTTCAAAAAGATAAAAACAAACAGAGCTATATTAAAAGGTATTATTTAGTCTAATTTGAAGTATAACCTAATCCATAATATAAATATTATTTTCTCTTCTAATTCTATTAAATCAAAAAATTACATACTATTAAAGATCAAAATACAAAAATAATCGCTTAAAAGGAAATTTTCTTTTTCTACAATATTACTCCAAAGTATCCTTTTCTTCTTTTTATATTGTAACTTCTTCATTTTGTTCCTTTGCTTATTACATATGTTGTTGTTATTATGGAATTTCATATATTAAATATAAAATACTAGGGTGATATGTTTATTTAAATGATTTTCACAAAATAAATAAGAAAAAGCAATAATCATCAGAGTGCAATTGATATTAAACTATCATATGGAAAAATATTGTGTGGTTATATCTATCTTTTCTTTTTAATATTATTATTATTATTATTTTGCTTGTCAAACTTAATATGATAATTGATAGCTTTTTGTACATCATAATGATCATTTAATAACTAAAATTTCAACGAAATTATTGTTATTTTATTAAAATTACTAGAATTCCTGTTGAAAATACGAGGAAATAATTTTACTTACTCTTTAAAGTTTATCTTTCAATTAAGCTTTGAAATTCTACTACCACCATAGCATGCACACTTTTATTTCTCTTCTTTCATTAGCAACCTCTGCAAATTGCAGTTGTCATTTTATTTTGCTTCTTCTAATTCTTATTTTGTATTATTGCTTATTTCGGCTTATATATAGGCCAAAAATAATAACAAAAATGTAATATACATTTTGTAGCTTAAAAAAGTAACCCATCGTTATTATTTATCTCTTTTTTTTATTATCATATTTCTTTTTTAATTGAGATACATTTCTGAAATACTATCTGTTTACTGGTCAAAGTAATTCTAATTTTCTCTGTTTTTCCTTTTCTTTTTTTTTTCTTTTTAATTAATGAAATTAATTTGAGGTGCCAATTTTATGGAATCACTCTTCCCCCGAAAAGAAAGAGATGCTTCGGAAAAATACTTAGATGTCAAAGAAATAACAATAAGAAAAATGGAAGCAAAAAAATAAAAGTAAAAACAATACTACAGCCTGTAAATAAAAATATAAAAGGATTTAGTCTAAAATTGTGTCTAGTAGTAAAATATATAAAAAAAATTTCTAAATATCGTTATAAAATCTAAATAAAAAATGAAAAAAATAAATATATAAGCATAAGGGAAGCATCAACACGTTAACAGAAAGGGATAATCAAAGGAAAAGCAAATAAAATGCTAACGAGATAATCACGACGTTTAGGTTTGAACATTGTCATCATATTGACCACCTACATTACCTGCTGGGTAGTAATTACAAGTAACGTAATTGTAGGTCCAACCATCTTTGGTACAGGTAGCATAACCACAGCCAACAGAAGTAGTTGATTTCCAAACTAATTGAGTAAAGTGGCCAACTTCATCAGAAGTTGAACTTTGGCCATTACCAATGTAATGGCTTGCTTCACTGTACCAAGATTGTGCACTGTTGGTACCAAGACTGGCATAATCTTCAGCACCACCGGTACTAGCATCCATGTATAAGTTTTCACCCATGTCAGAAGCACCAGAATGGACAAAATTGCCCAGATCACATAAAGTTTGAGAATAACTGTAAGCATGTTCAGCAAGAGCTGTATCCCAAGATAAGTCAGAAGCACCATGTTGACCTCTTTCAGTGTTGTGAGTGCTTAAAATAGCTTCATTAAAACTTTGTTGATCAGATGAGTAATTGCTTGAATCATCATTAGTGGATGAACTTGATGTTTCTGAAGAAACTTCTGCATCAGCAGTGCTAGCAGGAGTTTCTTGAACCTCTTTATCTTGTTCATCATTATAAACAGTGTTGGTAACTGTGTATTGAGGTTCTTGAACAGCAGTTACAATAGTTTGATCGGTAACGGTGACAACAACAACGTCTGGGTCAGCAATAGGAGCAGCATTAACACCAGCTAATAAAGGAATGATGATATATAAAAGTTTACTGTTCATTTTGTGTATATTCAATTGTATTTGTTAATTTTTTTTTTTCTTTTTTGTGTGTATTAATAAAAAATAATAAATTATTTTTTTTTTTTCTTTTTTGTGTGTATTAATAAAAAATAATAAATTATTTTTTTTTTTTCTATAAGGTGATTTCTAAAGAGAGTATTAAAAAGATCTAAAAGAATGCGTCAATTTTGTGATGAGTAGAATAATATTAAGAAATATTTTAAAAAAGAATTGAAACAAAATAGAGAAAAAAGTTGGTTTTCATCTTCTTTTTATAATTTTTTTATTTTTATTTTTCTTTAATTAGTTTTTTAATATTATGTTTGTTACATCACAATTTAAACCCAGAACAATAAAACAAACGATGATGCAGGGAAAAAAATTTATGTGTTTTCATTTTCCTACTGTTTGATGGATTGTTTTTTCATGCATACTTTATGCTTCCATTAATTACCAGAAAACTGTCCTTGAGTGATATTTAATATCTTTAGGTCTGAATTTTTCATATCTTTATACAATTTCATATTTAGCCATGAATAACATCTGACTTTTAATAAACAGCAAATTTTAATATTTTAAGAATTTTAAAAAAAATGTCATCATCGCATATATTTGAAAAGCAGTTTAATATACTATCGCTGCTAAAGAAAAGAAAAAGATTACAAGTCATATTTTATTTGTAACTATTATTGTTCTCATACTACCAACTACCATTATTTATTAATAAATAGCTGTCTTAAAAAAAACTTATGGACATTATTCATTGCTTTTGTCTCATTTTCTTTGTGTTTTATTAAAGGTAGCTTTTGAAAAGTAGTGAAGCTTGTTTATTTTGAAACTATGGGCATTTCTACATCTCCTAGTGCCTGGTAGAAACAAGCCTAAATCTAAATTGCTCACTAGCGCATTGCATTTTTTTCGCCCATTTTTTCCTTTATGCATATTACGGCGGGGACCTAAACCCTTTATCTATGTGAAACTGGATGATGAAATTTCTTAGATTCCCCTTATGTTTTGTAAACTGCGATATTTGGAATAACTCTCGCTGATATAGAAGAACATAAGAATTACAAATGTCTTTTGCCACGACAAAGTAAACCTTTACTATTAGTATCATCATTTTTATTAAAAGTACTACATTTTCCAATATTGTTGTGCTACTGTATTATTTAAAAATTTGTTATTAATATCAGAATAAACATTCTATATTTTATAGAATATGTTTTTTAGAGGAGACAATAGAGTAAATGCAATGGAAAAATATCAAAGAAACTCAAATAAGCCTTGATAATGGCATATCCTTGGATTAATATTCTTTCTCTTTTCTTTTTTCATTTATCCTATAGTGACTAGTAGATAAAAAGTTAATGCACATTTTCTTTTCTTTTTTTTTTTTTTTTGTAATTTCTGGTATTTATGTTTTCAATTTCATACTGTTATTAACTCATTATTACCTGTGACAAAGAATAACTATTTTTCAGTTATGTTTGAATTGTTAGACAGGAACCGAGAAAAAAGTTGAAAGAAAATATTGTTTTGTCTTGACTTTAATTTTGGAGGATAAAGAAAATCAACAATGAGTTCGACAAAACCATTCATGAATTTTTTAATATCAGTTGTTGTTACTAATATGTTTTTTTAAAAAATATTCATTGTAATATATAAGCCATAATGTCATTAATCTCTTTTTTTTTTTTTTTTTTTTTGGCAATTGTTCTTATTTTTATTATTATTATTTCAATGTATTATTTAAGTAATAATCAGGTTGGAATCACTTTACTATGGTATTGTCTTTAACTTATCGTAAAAACACATCATTTTTCAAGAATTTTCTAATAAATTAAATATATTGGATCTTAGTATTATTTGAGAAATATAATATTCGCTATTGTTTTCTTCAATAAGGTAATTATCAAATTCTTCTTCGGTTTAAACATGGGGCAACGTCTTGGCAATATCAAAAAAAAAATTAAAAAGATCAAAATAATAGGAAATTGTTTAAGTTCCAAATACTAGTGTTAAAGGTATTGGATATTTCCATATCAATCACATTTCAATACTTGTAGTCTACATTTATCTTATCGTAAACATGGATTCAACAATAAATTCACTGGTAACAGAAAATGTTAAAGAATTTTATTGTATTATAATTTTATATCTAATTCTAATTGCTAAAGAATTTGTATTTGAATATTATAATTTTATTGTTTAAATGATGGTTACAAACTTTAGAAAATAAAATGAAATAAAATAAAATAAAAAATCATAACTGGTTGTTACGTTTTCATGGATCTATTTGGTATTATTTATTCTTTGGTATCAAATAATCTTCAAATTTACTCTTAAAAAGGATATTCAATCAGATACATTAAATTAAATAGTTTAAAGAGTATATTAAAATAGATATTTATTAATAGTTATAGTTTTTTGGTTGCTTTAGAATAAAAGATTATTGGGTGGCCAGGAACCAGGAAGTAGAAAATATTCACTGGTAAAAAAAGGAAAATAATTGAACAGCTACATTCATTTTTGCCTCTAAAAAGTACTTCATATTTGACAATATTTTCCAATTATTTATTTATATAGCTAGATAAATATATATTTATATAAAAAGTTAAAACTGAAATTTTTCAAATAATTAATTAAGCAATGAAAATTCTTTTGTTTTCTGTTGCTCAAAGATTTCAAAAATTTCAACATCAAAGCAATAACAGTAACTTTACAATACATCATATTATTTTTATCCTCAAAGCATAGCCCTTAATTAATTCAATTTAAATTATCAGGCACATTAATCAATAGCTAAATTATTGCCAAAAAAATGAAAAAAAATAAAAAAAAAATAAAAAAAATCTGATATGAATGAGAAAGTTGAAACTATCATAAAAAGAGAAAAATAAGCTAAGAATATCACCATTTCAATATCCTTTTTATTTTTTTTTTTATTTTTTTTCTACTCATTTCTATTCATATTAATTACGAGATTTACAAACAAGCTCACAATCTATAACAAAAAATTAAATATAGATATGATTGATTTTGAATTTATTTTAATATATTTTATTGAATTCTAATTTATTTATTTTATATAGAAAAATGACAAAAAAAAGAATATCAATTCTATCTAGACCTTATTAAAAACTTATTTAACTAACCTTAAATACATATTGTTTTATTTCTTATTTGATACTAAGTAATTCGTTACTACATAGTAATAATATTTACATTGTGTAGAAACACAAACTGAACTTTCTTACATCAATATTTATATTTATAGAATATTATTTTAATTTTCAAAATTCTTGTTTTCCAATTTTGAAATTTATTGTTTGTCCCTAGGGTGTTCTCAATATTATAGTTATATCTCAATACGAGTCTTATCTATATCTAGTGGAAAGAAGTGATTATCTATAATAATTTTCTTCTTATTTTATTAAATTTAATTTCAATTTATTCCTACAAATAGCAAGATACACAAAAAAACTTATAGATATAAATGATAAATTTTTACCATTCAATTAATTTAGAGTTTTACATTATAAATAAATATATAATATATATAAGCTTTGAACTTGTATATATTTCTAACAGTAATATAATTTTTCAAGGTAAATTTTAATTTATCCCATTTAAATGAATCTCCTTAAATAGACAAATTTTAAAAAAAAAATGCGTAGACCGGGAATCGAACCCGGGGCCCAACGATGGCAACGTTGGATTTTACCACTAAACCATCCACGCTTATTGATGCATGTTCGAAACTATGAGGTCATGTTATCATTAGGATACAATTTAATAAGTCACGTTACTCTTATAAGTCCATATGCTACATTACGAATTAGAACAAAATATATGTGAGAATCCCGTGAATTCTCATATAAATAAAAAACCATTTACACGTGACTTAAATAAAACCGACTTATCCTACATACAATGAAATTACAACATGAATATCAAATCAAATCATTATAAATCAAATCAAGATAACAGGAAACAATCAATATCAATATCATTATCAATATCGCCGTAAGTCAAACAAAAGCACGGCAACATATTCAAACTAAATATTATCAGAGGCATTTAAAGTATCAAGTCAGCCATAGTAACTACTCTTTTATCTGATATAAATCAGAATAAAATTTTTATCTAAACTTTTATAATTACGGCAAACTGAATATTTAATGCAAAATAACCTACTTATAATATTAAAGACTACGGGAGAAGTCATTGTTATATATATATAAAGTTGGATTATCAAGGCATTATTT
>JAJMHY010000059.1:0-78820 GCA_030583325.1 Saccharomycopsis selenospora | reverse complement strand
AGCAACGTTAGGACAAGAGGTTCCACTACAAGCGTTACCGAAATTGTAAGTAGCTGATTTAGCATTCCAATCTTTTAAGAAGGACAACATAATGATATCAATATTACCTTTTTGACAGTAAGCTGATAATCTTTCTTGGTTATCACCTTGACCCCAGTAGACAGCATTATTTTTACCATCAGCACTGTAGGCAGCAGAAACAGCAGAAGAGAAAAGAGTGGCAGCAGAAGCAGCAGTTGAGAAAATAGTAGAAAATTTCATTTTAATTATTAATTATAGTGTTTATTATTATTATTATTATTATTATTATTATTATTATTATTATTATTATTATTATTATTATTATTATTGATTATTTTATTATTTATTATAATTATTAATATCTTAAAAAGTTAATTATTATTATTTTCCGAGGACTCGGTAAATATTTATACTAAAAATTCGATGTCGTCCTTTTATTACAATGTATTCCAAAAATAAATTTAATTTCACTTTTTTAATGTTAAAAATTATACTTCTAAAGTAATAAGTCATTTGTATAGTTTAAATGCCTTATGTGGTTAAATATAGAATAAAAAGGACAATTTCTTTTCGTACTTGTTTATGGTTAGATGTACCTTGCGATATCCATGATTTGGTGAAAAGGGGCTATTGGGGTATATCTTTGTAAGTAGTACTAAATCTTGGTAGCAGATAAAAATACATAAAAATAGCTATAGTTTAACTATTACATTTTTTGCTAAGATTACCACTATTGATTAACTATAGAGGAATATTTCTTCATTTAATTTTTTTGCCTTCTGCCAATTCAACATGCATATGCACTTTTTCGCGCACAAGGCATACACCAAAAAAAAGAGCGCATAGACCACCAACAAGAGAATCAACAATAATCTAATGACACCCAATCAATGACTTTATTTATTCTACCAAATAATAGTATTAATTAATTTATTTTTAGGTTAAATGTTTTTTTTTTGTTTTATTTTTTTTTTTTCACAAATATTTTGATTAAACTGACAGATAAGGACATTTAACATGAGATTAGCAAGATAGTAATTATAAAAAACAAATATAAAAAAAAATTAAATATAAAATTTAATAAATATTGTAATTGATAAATAATAAAAGTCACTCGTTAATTATTGCGTAATATTCTACTATTTCTTGTTTTAAATATAGATGCTTAGAACCATATTGAATCACAAATTGTAATTAACTAACATAAATCTAACTAGTTTTGCTAAACTTTTCAATTGTTATTATACTGATACTATTTATAAGTGGTACAAATATTATACTCAACATATCCTACCTAAAATTAATGGATATTTGCAAAAACACTTCTCAAAATACTGAATGTAATAAAGTTATTTTTTAAGTCTTGATTGAAATTGTGTTTAAGTTGAATCATCAATCGTTGTCTTGTGATTTGATTTACGATTGGTGAATTAATTTTAGCCAGAGAAGCAAAACTAATTATAATATTTTAATAATAAAACTTTAGAATTTTTAAAAAAAAAAATATTGAATATATTTATGATAACTGTTATATATTCTTTATTAGAATTCAATCAAATATCTTAAGAGTGTCTCTCTTTTACATAATTTATGCATGTTGGACTAAGAAAATTATGAGCCCTCTAATTTATTCGATCAATTTTTTTTCCAACAAAAAATAAAAATAAAAAATCACATAACAACAAAAAATTTTTTTTTGATAGTGATTTAATTTAATCTTGCTAATAGTTAAAAAGGGAAGAGATAAACGGATCGTTACAAATATTAATCAATACAATTATTTAAACATGCCTAAAGTTGTGGTAAAATCACGTTCTAAATCAATCAAGACTTACACCAATGATGCCATTTCAGAAGATACAAGTGTAAGCGACTTAGCTAACGCAATTGGTGAAAAGAATAATTTAAATCCAAACCGTTTAAGATTAACTTATATTGATGCTACAAGTACTAAGAAGAATGGAAAAGGTGCCAAAAATATTCCATTAGACTTGAAAAAATCAATTGGGGAAAATGCTGTTATTGCTGGTGGAAGTGCAAACGAAGAAATTATTTTTTATGTCAAGGATCTTGGTCCTCAAATTGCATGGAGAACTGTTTTCATTTTAGAATATTTAGGGCCTTTGATTATTCACCCATTTTTCTTTTTCTACTTAAGTGATGAACACTCTTTAACTCAAATGATTTCATTTGGTTTAGTTATGTTCCATTTTTTAAAGCGTGAATATGAAACTATCTTTGTTCACAAATTTTCATTGTCTACCATGCCTTTCTTTAACTTGTTCAAAAACTCTTCTCATTACTGGCTTTTATCTGGATTTAATTTAGCCTATTTCATTTATTCACCAAACGCTTTACCTCAAAATTTAGCTACTACTGATTCTAAGATCAAGAAATTTTTATTCCACACTGCTAACAATTCTGAAGATGTGAACAATTTCCTTATGGGTCTTTGGTTCTATTCAGAACTTTCAAATTTTATCACCCATTTGAATTTAGCTAGTTTACGTAAAGATGGTTCAACTGAACGTAAGATCCCTTATGGCTATGGTTTCAACTTAGTCAGTTGTCCAAACTATTTCTTTGAATCTTCCGGTTGGTTCTTCTTTGCTTTAATCAACAGAAACCCATTCTCTTGGTTATTCCTTGCTGTTAGTACCACTCAAATGATAATCTGGGCTTTAAAGAAGCATATACGTTACAGAAAAGAATTTGGTGACAAATATCCAAGAAAGAGAAAGATTTATTTCCCATTTATTTGGTAATTTTATATTTGTGCCCTAAATTCATTAAACATTATAAATAAATAAATAAATAAATAAATAAATAAATAAATAAATAAGTAATTAAGTAACTCACGAAAATAAATATATGAATATATAGTAAAACATTTATTTAATTGGATTAATGATATATTAAAAGAAAATTGATTTCATTACTTCATCAGGATCGACAGTATTCGTTGAAACTGCTGGGTCTTGAATTTTGTAGATATTTAAGTAGCCGTCTGTACTACCTGTAGCAATTTTATCACCTGTATTATTAAAAATGACTTTATTTAACGGTGTGACATTATTACTGTTATTTTTATCTGTTTCTATGGGTTTACCATTTTGTGGAGTGAACTCAATAACAGGGGAAGTAGCATCAACAGTTAAGTCCCAAAATTCTAATTTGCCAGTTCCACCAACAGATGCAAACTGACTAGCTTTACTTGGCCTCCATTTAACATCCATCACAATATCACCTCTATTAATTTCCAATAATGGTGGAATTGTTTCAATAAAGCCATCATCATTATTAAGGGTATCATTAGCATCAAAGCTCATATCAGCGCTATTCTTTTTATTAGCGAGAATAGAATCAATTTTACTATTTGAGGTAAATTTCCATAATTTAATACTCCAATCATAACCACTTGACAAGAATAAATTATGTAATTCATCATATTTGTAACTTTGATTAACACTGATATTTGTCACAGGAGAATTATTATGACCTCTATAAATATTTTCAGAATCAACTGTTTGATTTTTTTTTGAATTCACTGATGATATAACATTCCAATCTTTGACATTGTATATCCTACCATCCTCACATCCAATGAGCATTTTATTATTATTAATAAATTCCATAGTAAGAGGTGCTAATTCATCATACCTTGACAATAATTTAGTTGGAGCTTGTAAATGAATTGATATTCCTAAAGGATCTCTTAAAGAATATGGCGACCATGAACAGATTGTACCATCAGTACTAGACGACACAAGATAACCCGCGTCCGCAGTAGATGTTAAATCAGTAGTCTCTGACGATAATGATTCTGAATTTTCAACCAATCTTCTTCTGTCAATGGTGGTATTTCTTGCGTTTGTTATTTTATGCTTGAGAGTGTAAATTGGATATGTATGTCTATAGTTTTTTGACGAATGCACCAACGATGTGCTTAAAGATGGTAATTTACTATTTATTCTGGTATCCCATGTATATATTCTACCATTGTAACCTCCACCATAAATTAAATTTGGATTTCTTTTATTGAAAGTAACCGATGTGATCTCTGTTGGTGCAGTATAATAATACTCTGGAAGATCATTTGAATAATTTAAATTCCAAATTTGAATTATAGAATTATTCATACCATTGCTATTTGGAGCTCCAAAGTCGTTATTAAATAACGTGTTTGAATATTTAGAGTTCTTTGATGAATATGCCCCTACTATTAATTCATCGTGATAATTTGACCAATCAATATCATTCAAACATCTCTGAGATGAATATTCAGAATTATAAAAACTTTTAATTTGAATTAAATTAGGAATGGTTTCATTCTTTTCATCATATGCTTTGGATGATTCCAAAGAAGTTTCATCAAGATTACTATAATCAATTAAAATATTAGTATCATTTTCCTCGATCACACGGTTAACGATTTTAAAAGATTGATCGAAAAATTCATTAAGCTTAGATTTTCTTTCTGTCGCTTGATGATTTTCTCTATTATCTTCAATTTCTTTAACTGCCTGCTTCAATTTGAAAAAATTAAAATGGCTATTATCATCATAATCATCTTCTGTATCACTATCTTCCAACGCGAGTTTATTTAACAATTTTTTTTTCTGCTGATCCTTTTGTTGTTTAAGATTGAGTTCTTGAGTTTTTTTTTCAAGTTCTTTGATCTTTGACTCATATTCCGATTTCAAATTTTTAGTTATTTCGTTTTTCAATTTCTTTTCCTTTATAGAATCATCTTCCTCCTTTTTGATTTTGAAATCAGTAGTTTCAACTTCTTTATCGTACATCTGTGGTTTAGATTTGTGAGTAACTGGTATTATCTCTATTAGTTCTGATTTACCTATTATACCATTATTATCTCTAGGATTAGTTTGAACAGAAACCGTCACATAATTAGTAGAAATTGGCTGTTTTTGAATTGATAGAGCCTCTTCAAATGTGGAATGGGAACGCGATGACGACGTCGACGATGGAGAGTACATCAAATCAGAGGCAACTTTCTTTGGGCGGCTAGGTGACGAGTTAATTAAATTGTCAACCAATCGATTTACATCATTTGTAGGTGATCTCAGAGTAAATGAAGATACTGATCTGGGTCTTGGTTTCACTTGAAGTTTATGATGTGACATTACACTTCCTGATCTGGTAAGTGATGTAGGTGATTTGAGATTGGGCACATTATTATTATTCTCAGCTTTCAACCTTTCTTGTTTCTCTCGTTCTTCTCGCTGCTTACGAAGCTGCTTTAACTTCTCCCTTTTCGCCTCAATTTCCTCTCTCCTACTAAGTGACATATTTATAAATAATTTTAATACCAGTAATTAGTTATATTGATTATAATAGTATTTAGAACATTAATATTAATTGATTGATTTGGATACTTTATACGATTTAAAGAGTTTTTTTGTATTTTTTTTATTTTTTTATTTACAATTTTCGTATCGCGCACAAATATTACTAATAGGCACATTTTACTTTATAGTATATTTTGATTATGTGAAGCAATAAATACTTGAAATATAAACTACAAAATAAAGAAGATAAAATAAAGAAATACACTGATATATTATATTACTACAAGTACAATCTAAAAATTGCAATCAATAATAATTTAAAAGAAAAAGTTATTAATTATATACAGGTGTACAGTATAAAAGTGTTTTAAGAAGTCCTATTTACTATCAAATCTAATTCTTTGGTTCTTCAGATTTGTTTTCGTTAGCAGAAGCAGAATCTTTGTATAATTTACTGAAAACTTCCATAGATTCTTTGGTTAATTCTTCAGTCTTAGCCTTTAAGTCTTGAGAGTCAACTTCTTCTCCGCTTTGAGCTCTAGCAACGATTTCTCTAATCTTGCTTATCTTTTCTTTCAAGTTTTTGACTTCTGGAGATTCTAAATCTAATTTTTCTTTAAATTCGTTTAATGATTTTTCAGTGTCATTGACTCTTTGATCAGCACTGTTGGCAATTTCAATAGCTTCTTTCTTAGCTTTATCTTGATCTTTGAATTTTTCAGCATCGTTAACCATTTTTTCGATTTCAGATTCAGAAAGACCAGAAGAACCAGCAACAGTAATAGAAGCATCTTTGTTAGAAGCTTTATCTCTAGCAGAAACGTTAATAATACCATCGGCATCAATATCGAAACTGACTTCAATTTGTGGAACACCCTTTGGAGCTGGTGGAATACCACTTAAAGTGAAATTACCAATTAATTTATTGTCTCTAACTAATTCTCTTTCACCTTGGAAAACTCTGATTTCAACAGAAGTTTGACCTTCAGCAGCAGTAGAGAAGATTTGAGATTTCTTAGTTGGGATAGTAGTGTTTCTTGGAATTAATCTAGTGAAAACACCACCTAAAGTTTCAATACCAAGAGATAATGGAGTAACATCTAATAATAAGACATCAGTAACTTCACCAGCAAGAACAGCACCTTGAATAGCGGCACCAATAGCAACAGCTTCATCTGGGTTAACAGCTTTAGATGGTTCTTTCTTGAAAATATCTTTAACAGTTTCAACAACCTTTGGCATTCTGGTCATACCACCAACTAAGATAACTTCGTTAATGTCACCAGTAGATAAGGAAGCATCTTTCAAAGCTTTGTTAACTGGGGCAACAGTGTTCTTAATTAAACCACCAACTAAACCTTCGAATTGAGCTCTGGTAATCTTTAAGTTGATATGTTTAGGACCGGAAGCATCAGCAGTAATGAAAGGTAAGTTAACTTCAGTTTGTTTAGTAGAAGACAATTCGATCTTAGCCTTTTCAGAAGCTTCTCTGATTCTTTGAATAGCCATTCTATCTTTTTGTAAATCAATACCACTTTCCTTCTTGAATTGTTCAACAATGTATCTAACTAAAGCAATATCGAAATCTTCACCACCTAAGTGAGTATCACCATTAGTAGATTTAACTTCAAAGACACCGTTATCAATATCTAAGATAGAGATATCAAAAGTACCACCACCTAAATCGAAAACAGCGACAACCTTAGCATCAGATTTTTCTAAACCATAAGCTAAAGCAGCAGCTGTCGGTTCGTTAACAACTCTTAAAACATTTAAACCAACAATTTGACCAGCGTTTTTAGTGGCTTGTCTTTGAGCATCATTGAAATAAGCTGGGACTGTGACAACAGCGTTGTTAACAGGCTTACCTAAGTAAGCTTCAGCAGTTTCCTTCATCTTGTTTAAAACGAAACCACCAATTTGAGCTGGAGAGTATTTTTCACCTCTAGCTTCTAACCAAGCATCACCATTAGAATGCTTGATGATTTTGTATGGAACTTGGTTAATATCTTTTTGGACTTCTTTATCTTCGAATCTTCTACCAATAAGACGTTTAGTGGCAAATAAGGTATTTTCTGGGTTAACAACTGCTTGACGTTTAGCTGGGATACCGACTAATCTTTCACCATCTTTGGTGAAGGCAACAACAGATGGAGTAGTTCTAGAACCTTCAGCATTTTCAATGATTTTTGGCACTTTACCTTCCATAATTGCAACAGCAGAATTGGTGGTACCTAAATCAATACCAATAACAGCACCTTTGACTTTTTCAGAATTGAATCTTCTGGCTTGGTGTTGTAAAACCTTAGAGTTCTGTTTGAGGGATCTTGAAAACATTATTGTCAATTATTATATACAAAAAACGGGGGAAATATGAGAAATAAATTAATTGATTAATTAATAGTCGCACAGTATTGAATATTCAAATGAAATAAAGAGGAAAAAAGATAAAAAAAAAGGAAAACTTTTTTAAAGTCATTCAAAATTTCCAAAATATGAAAAATTTCGATGAAAAATTTCTAGGGACAATAGCAAAAGAAAAAAAATTTTTTATTCTTTCTAGCAAATTCTTTTTCGAACGGAAAAAAGAATCGGAATTTGAGGGGGAGAAAAAAGTACTTTTAGACGCCCGTAGGGTAAATAGTATATTGCGCATCACGTGATATTAGAATACTAACACCTATTATTTTTATTAGCATTAGCATTATTAATATACCAGTAAACTGGGTCGAGTGTTCACTACAGCCGAGATAGTTAGTTGTACTTACAGTAGTGATCAAAATCACTCAATTATAATCACTCAAGTGGAAAAGAAGCAAAAAAAACAAAGAGATATATACATACATACACATTGTTCTTATGTTGTTGTTCACTTGTTAAGATTAAATTAACTAAGAATTTTAAAAAGTTTGCTAGTTAATTTAATACTGATACTGTATAAAGTACAAAATATCGAATTTGGATAATTAAAATATTAAGAGTGTGACACATGGCGTGACTTTTACCGGAATATTACTTTTTTTCTTGATTTAATTTTTTCTTTTCCAATTCAAAACAAAAAATTGGAAACTGCCGAACATGTTTTAATTACAAAAGATGAATATAGCTATAACCAACAATATTTCTATATATATAATATAACACAAGTAGAATGTCTCGTCAAGGAGGTAAAGCCAAACCACTTAAGAAGCCAAAGAAGAAGCAAGCTGATTTATCAGAAGATGATTTAGCATTCAAAGCCAAACAAAAGCAAGAAGCTGCTGCTAGAAAGGCAATGGCCGAAAAGGCTAAAAAAGGTGGCCCATTATTAACTGGTGGTATCAAGAAGTAAGTTATCATTATTTATTAATCACTCTCTCTTTCATTTTTTTTGTGGATTACTAACAATTAACTAACTTTTTAGATCTGGTAAGAAATAATTGGTATATATAATATCACTTATCGCTTATAATAAAACTATTTCAATAATATAATCATGTTTTAATTTATAATTCTTTTCCAATCATTACATTTATTTCTGTAGACAGATTCTTATAACTTTGTAATAATACTATTCTTGTTGTAATAATAAGATACTGTTGCGATGTGCCTAATTTTTTTAACTATATGATTCATCACTATTACATGTCTTTTTTTGCATTTTTTAGTGCATTTTTTTTATAAGTATACCTAAAAAAAAAAAAAAAAATTGAAATCAAAACAAAAACAAAAAAAAAAAATATATACGATATACTTTAGAAGTCTTAATGATATTATCATAAATACCCAAAGAGAAAGAAAGAACACATCTCTATTGAAGAAATGGATTATTCATTCAGAAGTAAAAATAATGGTAGTGGTATAAGACAACCTCAAGTGAGCCTTCCCAAATCTAGAAAATCAGATTCCAATAATGACCTGGATTCATCAATTCAGGTGCCTAAAATGGTACCACCTAAATTAATACATAAAAGAAATGATGTTTCTCGAAGGCTCATGAAATTTGGTCCAAATCCAAGCACTAGTCTATCAGGTCATGGATCATCGAGAATATTATCAGGGGCAATTGTATCACAAATTCCAAAGCCAATAATTAGAAGTGTAAGTGCTTACAGTATAACCGATTCTCATAATACTTCAAAATCATCAATTGGTAATGGATCATTAAAGAATAATAATACTAGCACATTTTACGAGAATAGAAGTTTCAGTGGATCATTTCTGCCATTTACTAATAAACATGATGATAATACTAATAATGCCAATCACTATAGTGAAGGTAATAGTTTTGGAGATGGGTTTTATAACCTTAGCACTAGTTCAATAGAAAGTGATGGTAGCGAGAGATTAACTGATTATTATGATGACCAAATAAAGGAAAAGGAAAAACAGTTAGCTCAAATTTCTAAAGAAATTCAAGAATATTCTTTGAAAATGGATAAATTATATTCTGATAATTTACAAAGTGGTACTGACCGTAAAAATGAAATGTCTAAAATTGGCCAACTAAGATCTAGCATTGAAATATTGGATAGTGATTATGAGTACAATGAAAATAAATTAAAGAAAGCTTTAAACACTAAACAAGAAAACTATAAAATTGAACTTAAACAATTGGCTATTCAATTAGAAGATGAACAAATGAAAATTGTACAACAGTTTGAAAAACAATTGTTAGAAGTTAGTGAAGAAAGTGCTGGTGAAGTAGAAGAGCTTGAAAGAGAAATTAAAAATTTAAAACTAGAATTATTTAATCAAGAAAATCTACTACAGAAAAGGGAAATAGATATTAATAATGCATTAAATGAACAAAAAAATGAGAAAATGAATGATTTGAATAATTTACAACAACAATTCGATGAACAATTAACCAAGTTAAATACCGAACTTGAACAAAGAGAATATATTGTAAATAAAGTAAATGTTAATAAAATTGATGACTTAACTGCTACAGTGAACACTTTGACTAATGAAATTGAGCAAACTCAATCACAAATAAATCAAATGGAAACTATTGATATTGATAACGGTAGTAAATTAATAATAGACTTCACTAATCAATTACAATCACTTGAATGTGAGAAAAATGCTACTAATGGAGAATTGAAAACATGGAAAATAACTATTAGCAATAAAGAACATGAAATGGCTGAATTAACAGAAAAATTGAGAAGGGAAAGAAGATTAAAAAGACGTACCGAGTATTCCATCCAATCAATAATAAAGAAATTCAAAATATACTTACAAATCACAAATGATGATTCTTATTCTTCTTTGCAAAAATTTAATATTGCTAATGGTTGTGGCTTTGAACAATTGATATCACTGGACAATCCAAAATTATTTGAATTTTCCAAAATTTTCCAGAATTTATCCATTGAGCAAATGAATGATGAATTTACTCCATTGATTGAAGAATGCTTGAAAAATATTAAAACTTCGATAATAATAATTGACGATGGCAAACCATCATCACAGGATAAATATGATAGAATTTCAAACTTATTAATTAATAGTTATTCTCATGCTTTCAAATGGTGTCAAGAAAGAATGGCTCCAAGAGGTTGGAAATATGAATTTGCTATGCAGTGTGTTGGAATAGATGCAATTGATAGAAACAACATCCGGGATTTATTAAATTCTACTAATAAGACAGTTCCAATAAGATTTGCTAAAAGAGATCTTATTTTCGAAGATAATGTCGAACTATTACCAATCAATTCATTAGAAGATATTACTAATTGTATTGAATTTAAGCAATTAGATACCCAATTAACACCATTAGTGCTATTGCACATTAAAGGTATTAATAAGAATTTAGAAATGACTGTTAATTCTACATGCTACATGTGTGATTTCACTGAAATTTTCAATAAAGACATTTCATGGTTTACTAATAATGTGATGGAAGACATATATAAATCTATTAAAGAAATGAAATATCAAGGGGCATTATTCGGCGAAGATAGCTTTGTTAAGCAATTACTTCATTTTTTCTATGTTAATACCGAGTCAATAACTAATGTAAATATTAAACAGTCAAACTTATTAAGAGCAGGAAACGATACTGATGATTTAATTAAATTCTTGAGCCTCGAACAACAATTTGGATATTTAGATTCACCACCAAAGAAGAGATTTCCTAGAGATTCTTAATATTGGGACCAAAATTTATCCTTTAATATATCTGAAACTAATTCACTAGCAACAATTGTAGAACATTTAGTCTCATCAATATCTGCATAATATAACTTATCAATTTTTAAAACATCAACTACATATTTAAGAACTTTATCATAATTTAAACCAACTTGAGAAATTGCATGAGAATCATCACTAAGACAAAATCTAGCATCACCATATTTAATAATTGCCTTAGAAATATCGAGTTGTGGATATGGAGTTGACCAACCTTTTCTAATAGCCGCACTATTTAGTTCAAACATACCACCATAACTTTTAACAAATTCAATATTTCTAATAATTTTTCTCCAAATTCCCGGCCATTCTTTTTCAATTGATATTTCATTGATTTTTTTACCAGTAATTTTTTCATCAACTTCAGTGTCTTTACAAAATAATCTAATTAAATCAAAATGCCCTACTACTAAAGGCTTAATCTTTTGAAGCATTACATACTGTAATTCAAAATATTCATCAAATAAATCATACGTAGATCCACATTCTTTTTGAGCCTTTGTCCATAATTCTTGATCAAAATCAATAGGAATTGATTTCACAAAATGTACAGAACCAACGCATAAATCAAATTTATGCAGGCTGATTATATCTTTAGCAAGGTCAATGTGTGGTTCATCAATAGCTTCCACTTCAAACCCGACTAAAATCTTTGGATATTTGTCTAGATCTTGATTGAATTTTGCCTGTATTCTTTTAGCATGCTTATAGTATTCTGAAAATTCATTGTTTAATTCATTGGTAGTATAATTTTTTGCGATTTCTTCTGGATATAGAAATTCATTATTTATTCTTGGTTGATGCTCCGTTAAACAGAAACTTTTAAATCCCATTTCTGTTGCTCTTTCAACCATTGAATCCAAAGAATCCTTTGCATGTGAAATATAATCTCCACTATGTGAATGATGGGACCTCATTGTTTTATTATAAATTATCTTCCTCTATTATTAATTACTTGTTTGTTTATTTTAATTCTATTGATATGAAGAGATAGAAGATAATATATTTTTATATGACTGATTTTTAATTTTAATTTTGTATGGCACTGCACAATAATGCATACTGATGTAGAAACCATAACTATATAACATATTTATACATTTTCAGAAGAAAAAAAAATTTTTTTTCCCTTAGAAGAAGAAGAAGAGCATTAAAAAATTTTGAATATTAGAAAAAAATTTTTTTTTTTTAGTTTTTTTATATGCTTTATTTATGTTATAATTCTGAATAAATTAGTTATTGAAATATAAAGCACATACCAATAATAAGATAGAACACAAAAAATGACTGATGTTCAAATTCCTTTTAATAAAAAGAGAAGTTCTTTAGCTATTAGTTCAGGACCAATCAAGAAGAGAAAGTTTACAAATAGTCTTAATGATGAAGCAGCATCTTCAATTAATAATAATAAAATAGTAAATGACATAGATAGCAGTACCGGACTTTCACAATGTTTCCAAAAAGTTAGAACCAGCCTTTATGTCTCATTAGCACCAATGTTTATGAATGATGTTATTAAAGGTATTCAACGTCAACATTTAGATCCATTAATCATGACTTTTTTCAAACAAGCTAATGGGGTAGTAATATCATATTCAAATATTAAATTTTTGAAGTCAAACTATGTAGCATCATCACAGGAAGATGACGGGGAAGATGAAGACAACATCGACGAAATTAATGAACATAATAATAAAAACGGGTATTT
The DNA here is from genome assembly GCA_030583325.1 of Saccharomycopsis selenospora. Classification (NCBI taxonomy): domain Eukaryota; kingdom Fungi; phylum Ascomycota; class Saccharomycetes; order Ascoideales; family Saccharomycopsidaceae; genus Saccharomycopsis; species Saccharomycopsis selenospora. Next base: position 65,605 of record JAJMHY010000059.1, on the reverse strand, counting down.
AGTAGCTAGTGTCAAATACGGAACCCCATTTTCATTTTTTTGGATAAGTGTGGAATTTTTAGTTTGGAGACCATTAGTAGGAGATGTTATTGAAGGATACAGTTATATGCAAACACCATCACATATAGGTCTTTTAATCCACGATACTTTCAATGCTAGTATAAAGAAATATAATATTCCAAATAGTTGGCAATTCGTAGCCAATGCTGCCGATGAAACTGAATCTATTGGTAATGAAGAAGAAACTGAAGGAGATGAATCTACTAAGGTTAATCCTCTGGGAGTGAGATCTTTAGGATATTGGTTGGATGAAAACGGAGTTCAAGTAGATGGCAGATTAAAATTCACTATTAAAGCTATACATTCTGCAGGGAAATTAGTCAGTGTTGAAGGGACTTTACTTACAGCAGGCCAAGGTAATAATAATTCAGTCAGCGTAGATGATGACAATGAAAGCAATACCAATAAGAACCACAAGAAATTCTTTGATGAAGAAGAATATAACGATGAATCATTGACTGTTATTCCCGAAGTTGTTAAAGATAATTTAACTGGCGAATCATCAGCACCTAAATATGAAGCGGATTCAGATGATGAAAAAGTGATAGCAGAAGCTGATTCTAGTGAGGAAGAAGAGGAAGAAGATTAATCGGTAGCCAGACTGATAAATGTAATAGATATAGCGATAATTTAATTTTCTTCTATTATGCTTTAGCTTTTTAGTAGTTATTATATATACTACATATTTTTTTTTGACTTTCTGTTATGTATATTTGTACTATATATATTGAGGACGATAAAATAAAAACTAAAAATGTTAAAAAACAATAAGAAATCCATTTTTTTTAAATAAGTAAATAAATATATATATAAATTATAATAATCTAGGTCTCATTTAATGAGATCTTGACATATATATATATTTTAGATTGATTGGAACTATTGGGAGAACAGAACCCTCATCGTATGTAACATGATTCCCTTCAAAAAAATCAGAAATTACACTTATAAAGCATTCAATTGATCAGTAATTTCATCTAATTCTTCTTTAGCCTTAGCATATTTAGCACTCAATTCTTCATTCTTAGATTCTAAGTCTTCCTTTTCTTTATCTAAACTAATGACTTTCTTTTCAAGAGTTTCAGCTTTAACATCAGCTTCGTTGAATTTTTCTTTAAGAGCAGCAAGTTCTTCTTCGTATTTATCAACATCAGCTTCTAAAGTTTCATTTTTAGTAGTCAATGACTTAATCAAGTTTTCCTTTTCTAACAATTCTTGTTCTAAATCTTTGTTCTTGTCCTTGATTTCGTCGTGCTTTTCTTGCCAGGTTTCACTTTCAAGCTTCAAGTTTTGAATCTTTTCTTTCAATTTATCCATCTTATTGCCAGCAATAAATAATAATAATAATAATAATTAATAACTAAGTAATAGTTTCTTTTAGTTTTTTTCTAATATAAATAAATATATTTTATAATGTTACTGTTGATTATAAAATAAATTGATTTGATATTTTGATTTTTTTAATTAGGAACACATATTAACAAAAATGGGAAAAGAGGCAAAGAGAGAGAAAAAAAATTTGATTTTTTGATTTTATTGTCATTAGAGTCTTTACAGAATAAAAAAGAAAAAAATTGTGAAGAAAAAAAACATTCGCAAATCTTGTTTCAGCTTTTTAAAACTTTAGGCATAGAATCCACCTGAACGGATCTATCATATCATTCAATATGAACTCATGACAAACATACAGAAATTGTGATTGTTATAAACATGTAGTAATATATTTAATAAATTGAAAGAATATTTAATATATGTTATTATTTATTTACTTGCTATCTATATACTATTTTGTTGTTATTCTTATTAATATGTGACAGGCCCATCTGCAAAGCTTGTGTATGAGCTATTTTTATATTTAAACAATTTAGGCATGTCTTTCATGGTTGAAGAGAATGTTCCCTCATTATTACCATTATACTCATCAAAACTGTTTCTAACCTTTTGACCAATTGAAGATAATGAAGATCTTTTAGAATCAGATAATTTTTTAAATTTTAACTTAATCAGACCAGTTTTAATTAATGATTTCCGACGACTAGCTTTTTCATCATCATTATTTTTGGTGTTATTATTATGTGCACTTGATCCATTTGGATAATCACTATAGATTCCTCTTGATCCTATATCTCCTTGAAATTGCTTACCAGCTTCATCCGCAAATGTTTTAATATAAGGACTTCTTACTTGGTTTTCAGTTGTACCTTTAATAGCCGGATGCTGGTATGTTAAATAATCAATTGATTCAACAATTGAATTTTCTTCCGAAGATATTGAAATAATTTCGTCAGTATCATGCTTATGAGTAGAAGCAGTCATAACCGGTGGCGGTACTGCTGAAGAAGAAGATATCGGAGTTGGTGTTTCTAATGTATTGCCAACTAACTTATTATAAGCATCATGATTAATTATCTTAGATTCATTAGTTAGTCTGGAAGAATCAGCATCAAGTGAACTTTCTTCTTTTAATACAGGAATAGTGTTAACAGCAGTTGTTATTTGAGTGCTAGCCGGGGTGCTATTACTATTGTTTTTCTTTTTGAAAAAAATGAATGATCTTCTTCTATCTCCACTACTACTATTGGCACTATTACTATCTCTAGCGTGTTTAAAAGTTGGCATTTTCATTTCACTGTTGTCTATATCTTTGTCAAGTTGACTAATATTACCATCAATGTTATTATTTACAAGACCTCCATTTTTTCTTTCTTTGAAAACTGGAGATTGCCAACCAGTTGGTTGTGGTATTGGAGTTGCCTTACCGTTTTCATCAATAGTGACAGCTGGTGATTGAATTATTGGGCTTACGGTCTGAGATGGCGAATCATGCATGCCATAATTTGGTGACTCTAATGAAGTTTGCAATTTCAATTTAATTTGTTCTTCCCCATTAGCAGAATTATTAACAAAGCTACTAGGAACTTGTGAATTATTTGCATTTATTAGAGAATTTACCGTATTGTTGTCAGTATGATTCATTGTAGTTGTATCATTGAAAATGTGTAAAGAATTATTAACAGCATTAGATCTAGGTAATGAAATATTCAGTGACATGAATAATCTAGGATCATCACCACCATTATTATCTAATGACAATTCCAACTGATTATTCAGTAAGGCAAATTTATTATTATAATTATTATTATTATTATTGACAGATTCGTTGGATCTAACTGTATTTTCATTTACATTATCATTTCCTTCAGGACCTAATTTGCTTTTTGATCTATTAAGACTAATAGTAGAACTGAAATTATTTGCGGATGATTTTAAGAAATCCCTAAAAGAGTTACGTCTATTTCTACCACCTTTATTACCATCAACATTCAATAGACTTTCACCACTAGCACGTTTACTAGTACTACCAACATTATCTGGAGTGTCAATTGTAGCACTTTTCATAGACAATACAATATTATCAGGAAGTTTGACACTATCAGATTGTGATCCAACTGATTTGCTGTGATAACGACGATTTGTAATATTAGCAAAATCAGTATCCAAAAGAGATCCTTGATTTAACTTCTGTTGCTTAACAGCGGTAGACTTCTCTTTCTTTTTATTTTTAGAATCGTTAAGACTACCAGCATAACTTTTCAAAGATGAAATTGAAAAGGCTCTAGCAGTTTCAACAAATGATACAGTTTTTCTCTTTTTAACTTCTAATTTAGTATCATAATTTTCATTATCATCCAATTCGTCGTTTAAACCTGCCATATCATGTCCGCAAAGTTTATAAATTAAGAACAATGAGAAATTTATAGCAAAATTAATTATAAATATGAATAATGATAATAAATAATTGATGAAAGAATAATAGTTTTTACGTTCTTTATACTGCAGAATCAAATAATCCACAAAATAATGTCTATTATATTCGTCAATACTATTATTGTTATCATCATTCGATATAATTTCATTGAATACAGATGTGCTTGGTGTGGTGATTAAGGTAGTAGTATCAGTTGGCGATGCTGAAGTAACTGTAATACCAGGCTTTCTAGTGACAGAAGGATCATTACTTTTAGCCTTGGTATCCTTTTTACTCTTCTTGCCTGTGATATTCTGAAGTTTATTCTCACTATTATTCAATTCATTAAAGAAGTTATCAAATGAACTCACTTGGATATTTGGAGGCGATGCTACCACAGGTGATTTAACATCTTTTGCAGTAGAACTTTTTGACTTCATACTACTAGACATACTCTTTGACTTTGACTTAGATTTAGATTTGTGTTTACTCTTTTTAGATTCAGAAATCGCTTCTTCTACTTTTTTGATTTCATTGTTCTTTTTCTTTAAATGACGAATTGATTTTCTAACTGATTTCAATCTTAGACTTGTTACTATAATTCTATTATAAATGAAAGGGAAACAATATTTGAAAATCTCACCAATTGAATTATTTTCAGAAAAATTGAGAATTCTAGTGACTAGCTCATTGAGTACGAAGTAACCAGCTTTCAATAAATAGTCCATAAAACCTTCGAATATAAATACTTTTTTATATCTAATTTTCAAGCGAGTTGAGCTTAGTATAGGACCCGCAACAGAAGTGGATAAAAAGGGGTCAATGAACTGGTTAAATACAATAATGTAGCCTTGAGTGTAAGGTGAAAATAACCATAACTTCACAATAGTTCTTAAAGAAAGCCTTAGTATACGTATTATTAATAAATGAGTCTCTTTAGAAAGACCAAAAATTTTGTTGATTATTGGATTGGTCCATGCCGAGAAAGCCGACGGACCTTGAACCAAAAATTTTAGCGAAGGTTGAAAATAATTGACAATTAACAAAACACAAAGTAATTTAATCCATGATCGAAGAAGCTGCTTATCGTGAGAATTCAATACTTTCGTTGTTAAAAGCATAGGAAATCCTATACTGAAACAAAAACTATAAAAAAGAACAGTTAGTATGATATATTAAGTCATGAATCAAATTGGAAATACCATGTTAATAATGCACTTACTCAGAAAAATTGTATAGACTCTCCATGTTGTGATAATGATTATTATTAAAATACAGTTATTATATTATTGAGAGAGAAATTCAGATATTTGAAGTGTATGGTAATATTATAAATATGAAAAAAAAAAAACAATTAAAGGTCCATTATCTCACTAATCCTCTGTTTCTTGGTTTTTTTCTGAGCTTTATTATGCAGTGAAATATCTTAGTTTTTAATCGTATCAGTATTATTTTTTTTCTTTTTCTTCTTCTTTTATGAAAACGATGTTTATTATTATCATTAAAATATACTGGACAAAGAAATAATGATCACTATATATATTTAAACATATATATATATAATATTATCTTATGAACTCATATATTTTATATGTACCACATTTCAAGGACAAAAAAAAAATACTGGAACAATTTTTTTTTATTTTTTCTACAAAATTTTTTATTTTTTTATTTTTATTTTCTTTGCAGCAAAACATTGTTGTCTCTAAATACCGAAAAAAGATGTCAAATACAACTGCAAAAGCAAACAATACAGCAAAAATTGAATGCAAAAAAAAGTGACTGAACGACTTTTTTGGTATTGATAAGTTGTAGGTTGCTTTATCCTATAATATATCTATTTTGCTTGTTATCAAATTCATCTTTGTATCTATTACATCAAGTCTGCACAGCCAAGGAGAAGAAACCAAAACTTTAATCATAACAATAATCATGATGAAAAAATTAAATATCCTAATTGGATAATACAACGGACTTGTTAATGAATTATAAGGTTATTTATTATTATAAATGCCAGTTATAGTATGTTTAAATTTGTGAAACGATCTTATGTTAAGTTTTATTTATACAATTGTTACCTTCAATTTCAATACTGATAAAATACCTTGATAAAAAATTTGTAAAAAGTGTTTCCATTTCTTTTTTTAATTCTAAACAACCCTAATAATTAACACCAAATTGATTCTTTCGACTCTTTTCTTGTTTTTTATGTAATCAAGACAGTGTCAAACACTTTTGCTTGCTAATAAAAGAAGGCAGCAAACTAATCCATATTAGCACACTAGGATACTTTCTATTGTACTAATTCCTTAAATCCATTAAAATGGTATCTGTTTCAGAGCCATAAAGAATTTTTATGGAATTTGCATCATTATTTACAAAAAATATAAACGAGGTTATTATTGTACTTTACAGCAGTACAACTAAGCATAAAACGTTTTTTGTTCTAAATATTTCATGATAAGTTAAATGTTTATATTGCCAATAGTATAGAAAAAAAAGTGATGTTCAAATATTAGAACCGTCGATCTCAAATTGGTGTTTATGTGGGGGAAAAACCTGGTGATGTGCGCAGATATTACTAGACAGACACAAGAAAAAGAAAATTTTTTTTCTTTCTTCCTTTAGGCATAAATATTTTTTTAGAGATGGTCGATCAGTGACAAATATATTCTTTAAAAGAAGAGTATACCTATCTATTATTACATTTATTATTGCGTTTATTTTATCATTATTAATTACTTAGTGAATAATAATAATTATTTTATTTATTTATGTTTTATTTATTAGTGTGGATAAATTAATTATTAGGATCATATCATATAATGTTTAAAAGAGTTGGACTTCAAAATTTAAAAGCCTTTGGTTCTTCTCGTTTCTCAAAAAGATTTTTCCAATCTGCTAGTTTTTTCAGATCAAATAGAAGTATCAGCAATAATATCCATAAGACACGTAACAACTTTAATTGGAAATATGCATCTTTAGGAGCCACTATTGGAGCTGGGTTATTATTTTCCAATGAATATTTTAATCATGAAAAACCGTTATTATTAGACGAAGAATCTTCTACTGAGGTAGACTCTCCAGATAAATATATTCAAGTTGATAAAGATGTTAATGATTTCCCAATTGAAATGACTGGTCCTGTTAGTGGGAAAAAATTTACTTTGATTGGCCATGGGGTTCGTAAAGTTACTTTCATTAAATTCAGAGTCTATGCTTTAGGTATTTATATTGCCGAGGAAGATACTTCTAAAGTCGCTAATGTTCTTGATTCTAAATTCCTCTCTACTGTATATATTGACAAAACTGGTACAAAGACTCACAAAGAAAATTTGGTTGATGCTTTGAATGACGAAAATTCTTCTAATGTATTATTGAATAACTTGCTTGATGCTAATATCAAGTTCATTGTCAGAATCGTGCCATTAAGAGATACTGATTTTAACCATTTAAGAGATGGGTTTGTTAAATCAGTGGTTCGTAACAAGTTCATTAAAAGTAATGATGTTGCTGGTGACCAACAAGAAAGAATCAATGATGGTATCGCTCAAATTAGAGCTGCTTTCAAGACTCGTAGAGGTAAATGCCCAAAGAATCATGTGTTATTAGTTGAATCTTCTGAAGATGAAAAAATAACTTATATTTATGAAAACTATGGATCCAGACCAGAAAAAAGAAATCTTATTGAAAGATTCACTCTAGGTACTGTTTCTGAACCGCTCATATCAAAGGCAATCTTCCTCAATTATTTCACTCCAAAATCTCCAATAAGTGATGAATGCAGAAAATCTTGTATTAATGAATTCATCAAATTAGCTTAATTGGTTGCCGAAGCTATATTGTAAATAGTCTTATTTATTGCTATTATGATATACCATTTATATGAATTATTTTATAACAATATTAATTATCATCTTCACTGCTTTATTATATAAATAGTACATAGTAAACAATATTCCGTGGACTGTGGTACATAACCGCGATCAATAATAATAATGTCACCCTGAAATTTTCACATTTAAGAACCGTTAAAGAAGAAAAAAGTAAAATAAAATAAAAAAAATAAAGAAAAAAACAAATTGTCAACAAGCTATTCATTCGACATTGGGACAATTTTTAATAGACTTCGAGAAATATATACTATATAATTAAAGTCAGTTGCAATTATTTTTTAGCAAAAAAAAAATATGGATTCAACTCGAGAATATAAATTATATTTATCTTTGGCATTGTATGCTTCGAAAGGGAATATAGAGCATGTGAAGTCAGTAATCCAAGTATTAATCTCTGATCCAACAATAAACCGCGATGAATCCTTGGTCAATGAATTTAATATTTTATCAGTTTTACTTATATTATTACCAAATTCAATAAACCCAAATCATTTGAAATTTATAAAACCATTTATTTATAAACAACTTGAATCAAAAGAGAACAAAAACAATAATGATGTGTTGGCTCAAGAAGGCGATGACCTTTATAATGATTTAGAATATGAAAAATTACAATCAAAAGCCACTACATTACAGAATTATATTCTTGGTAAAGCCCTTTATTTCAAATGGGATAAATCTGCATTTAATGGCGATAATTATGATTTAATTTTTTTCAACTTTGTCAGATCAAGAACTTTGAAAGTCTCCGAATTCCATAGAGACAATTTATTATTTAACAGTGATTTAATTGATTTGATTCCTACTCAATTAAAAGAATTTCAAGATTGGAAACATGGTACTTTAGATCCTTTACAATTTACTATTAATCATTATTTGACATACTGCTCACAATCTGATAATAATAATACTAAAGAATTTAAAATGCCGAGCTTACTAACTTTTGAAAACAATAATATACAAAAGGAAACAAAGAAGGAGAATTTCAATGTTTTAATTCAATTGATTAGATTAAATGATGTTGAAAATATTTTACAAAATGCAATTATTCCATTCATGAAACATAATCCATCTTGGGAATTATTTAATGATTGGCTCGTGGATTTACCGTTAATAACAGTTGACGATTTCAAGTTATTACTCGAAATCGTTGAATATTTCTTCAATTCATATTTAATAAATCAAGATCAGTCTACTACAATACTAGAGTTTTTAAATCAATTAATAATGAACTTAACTTATAAAATTTACACATCAAATGTTTTAACAGAACGTACTTTATCAATAACGAGTGAAATTTTACAATATGCTATAATCAATAATGAATATTTCGCCAAATTTAATAATGATGCAAAATCAATTGATTTTACAAAAGATATAGATCAAAGCGACATCAATGAGGATTATATCCGTTCTCATTTCTGTAATAACACTATTGCAAATTTACAATTCTTATCCTCTTTAATTGATTCTATCAATAAATTAATCAGAATTAATAATAATAACGAATCAATGTTATCAGTAATTCAAATATTACTTATATCAGTGTCATCAACTCAAATCCAATTAAATTTTGCTAAATTATTGATTTATAATTTTAAAACTAATAATGAATTTTATGGGCTTTCATCATCGGATAATAACGGGAATTCCAATAACAACTCTAGCGGTAATAATAGTAATGATAAGAATGAAGGATACAATCTTTGGAAGAATTTTTTGAACAATTTCAATTGGTTAATTGAAAAATCAGTGATATTCAATAAAATACAAACTGATTCATGCATTAATAGAATCAATGAAATTTTATTTGAAATTCTTTTAAGTTTGAATTATACTGCTTTAATAAATAATTATTTAATGATTAATTTTTCTTCAAATTCACAATTCAAACAAATTCTTTTGAAATATTCTTGGTATCATTTCTTAAAAGCTGATAATTTTAGTTTAACCAAAGGTGATCTTTTAACTGTGGTTGAATTCTTGACAATATTTGATTTAAAATTTAAAAGTGAAATTGACGAGGCAAATAATTTCTTTGTTGCCAACAAGAATACTTTAGATATTTATAATCCAAAATGTGATTCTAAATTTGTTGAATTTGATACTTTCTTGGTGAATGGTAATAATATCGAACATTATATTTTGCCAAATTATAATTTAAAACCAATAACTAATCCAGTCAAAGATTTTAGTACTTGTGAAGATTTGAATTTTGAAATTTTAGCTTTAAAGAAATTGATAATCTCAATGAATCAATTAATGATTAATTATAGATTCCAATTACACACAACTGGAAATAACGCTTTAAGTGGATTCGGTGATTCAGCTGATAAGACTACTCCAGCTGAATTATACCGTTCAAATAACCCTTTGGCAATCATGGAAAGAATCTTGGAATTAAATTCAAAGAGCTATTTAGATATTAATAAGCTTTATAAAATAATTGTTGGTTTATGCATTGGTATGAATAAAATTGGATTAATATACGACGTCTCACATTTTGAAAACCACGATGGAAGTTCTGCAAATATTCAATGTTTCACAAATTATTTGAAAAATTTTGAACAGTTTGACATTTTTTCAGAGACTCCAGTTTTAGAATCAAGTGATAACAATACCAACACTACAAAATCTGATTATCGTTTTCCATTAAAGGATAGATTGATTGCTAATTGTATTAATTCTGCATTGATTGATATGAACTTCGAATTTGCGTTTGAAAATTCAATGAAACTTCTTAATAATGAAACTTCAACTTCATTGAACTCTTTTACTCATATTTGGTTACCAATTTTTCAAGTATGTAAATTTATTGATCCTAACTGGATGCAACAACAACAATACAACCAAGATCTTTCAGGAAGTGACGAACTTGAGCCTGATGATGGTATTGATATTCCATTATCAATTCTTTCTAAACAAATCACATTAATTTCTAAGTTATTAGAAGTGGTTACATCAAATGTTTCAATGACGGCTACAGAAAATAAAATCATTCTAACTCAATCAAACTATTTACTTTTGAAATATAAGAGAAAATTGAATCAACAAGTGATTTATGATTTCAATTCTTATCAATATCATAACACTTCATCAATTTTCAAAAATTTCAATGCATCCACTGGCACTTTATTAAACCAATTTTCATTGAATCCAAATAATTCAAGTTCTTTATCTGTTAATAACAATAACCTTGCTGCTACTAGAAGAAACTTAGCAGACAGTTTACATTCATCACCAGTGTCAGTATCAAACACTCCAAGAAATTCACAAATAGAATCACTCAACCACTCTGCTATTCTGCTTAGTGGACCTAATAGTGCTACAGCTGGTCCTGGTTTAGAAAGTAGATTTTTAAGAGCTTTCACATCATCAGCAAACGAAATTTTTAAAAGTGATGGCAATGAAGGTTATACTAGTGGATCAAATGGTGATTCAATGCCTGGTAGAATTGGTGGAATGTCCCAAAGTCCAAGTAATGGCAGACTTGATATAGCTGCTGGTGAAGATAAATTAAAGAATTTGCTTGTAAATGGGTTAGGATGGGCTATTGGAGCAACCCCACAAGACCGTGAAAGATAGTCATTATCATTAACACGTTTTTAGTATATAAGTAAATATTAAGTATTACAACCATTGATGTTATCTGAGATTGTTTATTTTTGTCGTAAGATCGAAAAAAAAAATAAAAAAAAACAGAAAAGCCTAAAAATCTCCAATACCAATAACAATTTTGAACAAAAAATTCCGATTTCCAAAAATTTTCAATTAAAGAAACATAAATATTCGGGGTGAAAAACCGAAATAAAATAAATACAAAGAAAATTAAAAGTGAGAAAAAAAATCAAAGAAAATTGGAAGAAAAAGAATGAAATTTTAAAATTGAAAAATTAAAATTTGCCACTATGAAAACATTACATATTACATATTTCCTATATTTTATTATATATTGACAATTAATTCTTCTTGAATAAATAGATTCTTTTTGATATAAATTATATCATTTGCTTATCGAATAGATAATAATATTATAACAAAAAGTTAAAGAAGAAGAATTAGAAGAATATGCTTGGGGCCTATTCTAAGAAAACCGTCCCTGGAAAGCTTTCGAGGTCTTCGGTAAATTTGAGTAATGTGGCGAGAATAAACCATTATAGATATGCTTCATTTGCACCATTACCTAAATTACCTAAAAACAAATCTTTAAATGTCAATGAAAATAAACGCAAGTTTCAATTATTCATTGAAAGAAGTAAAAATATGGAGCAAATGAGAGAAGCTACTCAAAATGCTATGAACTACTTGAACAACACTACTGGGAACAATTACTCTATAATTAATACTGATAGAAATATTTTAAATCGTTTGAAACTAGACAGTGGCAAGAAGAATGACTCCGGAGATAACACTACCACTGAAATCCCAAAGAAGGATGATATCTCGAAGGATGAAAAGAAAAAAGATGATAATGATATTGAGAAGAAACTGCCTGAAGAAGTTGAAAATGATACTAATGTATCTGGTAAATCAATAGAAGGATTTTCTAACACCTCTGCTGCCGGAGAAAGCAGTAATAATAATAATGATGATGGTAATTCTGGAGGTCCTAAAAAGACTAAAAAATCTAAATTCAACAATTCAATTCCAAAGATCTATCCTCAAATTATGGCACTTCCAATTTCCCGTCGTCCGTTATTCCCTGGTTTTTATAAAGCAGTGGTAATTTCTGATCCTGCTGTTATCAAGGCTATTAAAGAAATGATGGACAAATCACAACCATATGTTGCTGCCTTTTTATTTAAAGATGAAAACGCTGATTCTGATGTCATTACTAATCCAGATGAAATTTATCCAATTGGGGTCTTTGGTCAAATTACTAGTGTTTTCCCATCTAAAGATGAAAAAACTGGCGTTGAAACCATGACTGCATTAATTTACCCACATAAAAGAATTAAGGTTGACAAACTTTTCCCACCAAAATCTGATGCAGAAATTGAAGCTTACAAAGTTGAGAGAATTAATCAACTCGAAAAAGAAGTCGTCGAAGAATTAAATGCTAAAGGTAAGAAATTAATCCCAATTGAACCACCAGTGAAGGAAATTAAGGAAAATGGTGAGACAGAAGCAGAAGCAGAAGATAAAGATACAACCACTGCTACTACCGAGTCTCAAGATCACGTTGAAAGTAAAGATAAGCCAATTTCAGTTCCAACTTTAACTGAAGCGGAAAGAAAGAATGCACAAATTAGAGAACGTAATGATATTTTCCTCAAAGAAAAAGAAATGCTCATTCTTGAAAAAATGGAAGATGAAGAAGTAGCTAACCCAACCTTATTTTTAAAAAATCATGCAATTTCTCTTGTTGATGTTAGCTCTTTAGAAGATGAACCATTTGATAAAAAATCACCAGTTATCACTGCTTTAACTTCAGAAATCCTTAAAGTTTTCAAAGAAATTTCACAATTAAATACTATGTTTAGGGAACAAATTGCAACTTTCTCTGCTTCTATTCAATCTGCAACGACGAATATTTTTGAAGAGCCAGCCAGATTAGCCGATTTTGCTGCTGCAGTTTCAGCAGGTGAAGAAAAAGAACTACAAGAAATTTTAGATTCTTTGAACATTCAACAAAGATTAGAAAAATCTTTAATTGTTCTTAAAAAAGAATTAATGAATGCTGAATTACAAAATAAAATATCTAAAGATGTTGAATCCAAGATTCAAAAGAGACAGCGTGAATATTACTTAATGGAGCAATTGAAAGGAATTAAGCGTGAATTAGGTATTGATGATGGACGTGATAAATTAATTGAAACTTTTAAGAAAAGAGTTGAAAAATTAACATTACCTCCAAATGTTCAAAAAATTTTCAATGAAGAAGTCACTAAACTTTCCACTTTAGAAACTGCAATGTCCGAATTTGTAGTTGTTAGAAATTACTTAGATTGGATCACTCAATTACCATGGGGAATTAAATCAAAAGAGCAATATGATATTCCAAAGGCTCTTAAAATACTTGATGAAGATCATTATGGGTTAAAAGATGTAAAAGATCGTATTCTTGAGTTTATCGCTGTTGGTAAATTATTAGGTAAAGTTGATGGTAAGATTTTATGTTTTGTTGGCCCACCAGGTGTAGGTAAGACCTCGATTGCTAAATCCATTGCTAGAGCATTGAATAGAAAATATTTTAGATTCTCCGTTGGTGGTATGACTGATGTTGCCGAAATTAAAGGTCACAGAAGAACTTATATTGGTGCTTTACCAGGTAGAATTGTTCAAGGATTAAAGAAGGCACAAACCGAAAATCCATTAATTCTTATTGATGAAATTGATAAGATTGGGTTTGCTGGTGTTCATGGTGATCCATCAGCTGCACTTTTAGAATTATTAGATCCTGAACAAAATAATGCATTCTCAGATAACTACTTGGATTTCTCTGTTGATTTATCTAAAGTCTTATTTGTTTGTACTGCTAATACATTAGACACTATTCCAAGACCATTATTAGATAGAATGGAAGTCATTGAACTTTCTGGTTATGTTGCTGATGAAAAAGTTAAAATTGCTGAAAACTACTTAGTTCCACAAGCTAAAGAAAAATCCGGTTTAAAGAATGCTCATGTTGACATTACTGAAGATGGTATTGAAACATTGATTAAACAATATTGTCGTGAAAGTGGTGTCAGAAACTTGAAGAAGCAAATTGAAAAAGTTTACCGTAAAGCTGCTCTTAAAGTTGTTAAACAACTTAGTGTTGAAGAACCAGCTATTGCTTCTGCTTCTGCTACTGCAACCTCCACTGCTGCTACTGCAACTACTACAGAAGGCTCAGAAGAAATCACTGCTGATAAAGATTCAGCCGAAAAAAGTGAATCAGAAGCTTCTGAGTCTACTAATGTTGAAGCAAGTGCTACTGAAGGAAAATCTGAAGAAGCTAATGAAACCACTAAATTATCTTCTGAAACCAGCGAGCCCGCTGAAGATGGTGAAGCTTCTACTGAAGCCACTACTGAAACCAGTAAAAATAAAGCAGCTTCTGAAGAATCCGTTACACAATTGGAGATTCCAGAATCTTTGAATATTAGTATTGATGCTAAAAATTTGAAAGATTATATTGGTCCGGCTATTTTCACATCAGACCGTCTTTATGAAACTACACCACCTGGTGTGGTTATGGGTTTAGCCTGGACTAGTATGGGTGGTACTGCACTTTATGTTGAGTCTGTGCTTAATCATCCACTTGATGAAAACTCTAAGAGTGGATTAGAAAGAACTGGTCAATTAGGTGATGTTATGAAAGAATCATCAACTATTGCCTACTCTTTTGCAAAAATGTACATGGCTAAACATTATCCAAAGAATAGATTTTTTGAAAAAGCTTCAATCCACCTACATTGTCCAGAAGGTGCAGTTCCAAAAGATGGTCCAAGTGCTGGTGTCACTATGTCGAGCAGTTTCTTAAGTTTGGCTTTGAACAAACCTTTAGCGCCAACCGTTGCTATGACTGGTGAAATCACATTAACCGGTAAAGTGTTAAAGATTGGTGGTTTGAGAGAAAAGACAGTGGCAGCTAAAAGATCTGGTGCTAAGACTATTATCTTCCCTAAGGATAATTTAGCTGACTGGATAGAATTACCAGAAAACATCAAGAAAGGATTGAAATTCTTACCAGCGGAATGGTATGATGATATCTTTAAAGAATTATTCCCCGATGTTACTGAAGAATCTGGTAATAATGCCTGGAAGATCGAAGAAACTAAAAAATGAACAATTTTCTTCTTATTATTACTTTTTTTTTCTTGTTTATCCTTTTTCATTTCAAATATACACATGAGATACAATGTAAATAAATATACGAAAATTACTATTATAAAATATATAAAAAGAAAATAAGATCTTCTACGTAGTAGTTACAGTAAGAAAAAGAAGAAAAAAAAGATAAGATATAGCAATTATTTATTTTATAATATTACTGCTGACTATTCCAAACAGTGACCACATCAACTATGGATTTTTCTAAAAGTTTACTACTAATCAAAGAATTTTCATCTAATGGTTGGAAAGGATTGCAAATGAGTTTGATATAAGCTTTATGAACATTCTTGAATATTTGATCTAATTGTTTACCATTATTTTCACCTTTAGTAGAAGTCCCAATGACGATTTTAAGTCCAGTGTTAGTTTCATAACCGTATACAGAGATTCCATCTTGAACAAACATTAGAGAACAGATTTGGTCAACTGCATTATTATTATTGGATTCGTAAAAAGCCAGAGAGAATACATCCAAGGCCATATTTGATAAGAAATTATACTTTAAAAGTTCATTAGCGTTTGTTTCTGATACAAACGAGGGCAATTGTTTCTCCTTTGAACCATCGTCGTTATCTTGAATTTCTTTTTTAGCTGACAATATCTCATCCTCATATGGAGAGAATTTTTGAATGTGTAATGGTCGATTCTATATTTAGAGTTAGTAAAAAGTAAATAATAAATAAATAAAAAAACAAAACAAAAAAAAACAAAGTACTTACATCTCTTGTTATAAGAGAAACAAAATATACTGGTGCACTTGACATATTTTATTATAACTTGTAAATTATGATGAATCTTCGAATATATGTGTGTCTATATATTATATTCAAATCCTTTTCTCATTTCTGACAATTGTCTCTAAAAAAAGAAAAGAAAAAAAGAAGAAGAAAAAAAAAAATAGGTTCCAAATTTATGGGTACATCAATCTATTATGAGGAATTAACATATTTAAAATTTATAACATGATACAAGCAAAAGATAGGTAATGATGAAGGAACAGTAGTTAGTTGGTTATAGACAGCTTTTTGTTCTTCATTTTCTTTATAATTGCCTTTGATATAAAGTTTGGTAAATTTTTTTATTGTGTATTAAATAGAGATAAATCTGTTGATAAAAAACATAGGATTTTCTGACGGCTGAATAGTTATTGTATTATAAAATTAAACTACTAAAATAGAAACGTGATGTGAGTTATTTTAAAGTAGTATTTACGTCTATATCAATAACTAGTAGTATATATAGAAAAAGAATTGTGAATGTTCTAGAGCGCAATACAGTACGTTTTGTAATTACTGTTCAAAAATATTGATTTAATAGAAAACAAACCTCGGTTCCTAGCAGGACTTGAAACCTTGGAATTGTCTTCATTATTAAGAGCTCAAATTATATCATAGTTATTTATTTATTATATTATATTATATTATAAACTTCAGCAAGCAAAAAAACAAATTTAATCGCTTACATTTTAAAAATGTTATTTTCTTCTATCACATTTTTACTTTCCCAATTATACATAGCTGTGGCAGCTAAAGATAATGTCAAAAAGTTAGGTGCTAGAGCATAAGAGGCTACTGTTAAAACAGTTGTGAATAATAAACTATCAAAATATGGTGTTGTAGCTCAACAAATGACTGATGATCATCTTTTTATTCAACTTAGAAATATTATCGCTGTTATTAAAACGCCACTGACCAATGAGGCAAAGCTACATACAATACTGTCCACGGTATTTCAATAAGCTCAGAACTCTTTGTAGATATACCGATAATACAGTAACTTATATTTCCCGTAGTGACTACGCTGTTAAAAAATTCGATTTTCTTATAATCGACTTGTTTAAAGCAAGACACGCAACTAACTTGTTTATTTAACTTATTGAACAAAGCACTTCAATCTAATTAATTCCTCATTTTCTTTGATATTAAGTATTTCTTCCGGGTCTTGTTCATTTATAAACTCTTATTTTCATATTTTAATTAGTAGAATTTCATTTAAAGAAATTCTACCTATAACTAAAATAAATAAATCCAAATAATATATATTCATTAGTTATATAATCAAAACAAAGCAAGAAAAGAAAGAAAAGAACTCATTTCAATACAACATTGGCATTTCTCAATTCTAAATATTGTTGGTCAACATCTTGTGACATTTGTTTTATTATGTCATAAACTTCACTATTATAAAATCTCAAACCATTACTAGGCACTTTATATTTACCAGGCAACCCAGTGATATCACAATAATGTTTCTTAGGCTTCAATGATGGATAAGCTTCAAGTGAAAAATAAGTAACCGAGCCATTTTTAACAGGATTTTCTTGATTATTCAATCTTTTTTGTTCATCAGAGAGTATTTGTCGAGCTGCCTTATGTCTTCTATTTGGGGCTTTCCAACTTGGATTTTTAAATCCATAAGGTCTAGCGACTGACGCATTGATAACTTCTTCTGAAACCATTTTCTTCTTCTTCTACTTATTATTATTTCTGTATTAAATATATATTTAGTTAGGTACTTTATTAGAGTAATGAAATTAATAAATTTATAAATATATATCTATTCATGCTAGTTATTTATTCAATTATTTTTTTTATTGAAATTTTGATCGCTCAAAAAAAGGCAAAAATTTTGAAAGATCTGGAAAAAAATATTGTGAAAAAAAAAAAATTGAAAAAAAAAAACGATATTATTTTTCTTGATGTAATAACAATTTCTCCCAATATTATCTGCATATAAACAAACAATCAATTAATTGATAACGAAGGAAGTAATAACAAGAAAATCTAACAAGATGATTGCATACTTGTTTTCGTTATTAATTGCTATTGGGTGGCTTACATATAGATTAAGTGAAATATTCAAAATCCCAATACTTACACTCGTACAAATTCTCAACATTGATATCCCTAAAGTTCCGATAATATCAATTGACAAAATCTCATCAGATCAGATTCATTTACATTGGGAGCAGACTCTTGAAAAGAAATCCGGAAATATTTATAAATTATATTTAAATAATACTGAAGTTCTGAATATGGATCCTGTGCAATATTCTTGTATTTTAACTAACTTGCGTCCTGATTCATTTTATCAAATTGACGTTGTGGCTATAACTGCTTCGAATTTCAGATCAAAATCCTCCACGATTTTCGTCAAGACTTATAAAACTGACAACAATAAATCAACAACAATAACTTCAAAATCTCTGCTGAAGCTGAAGAATAATAATAATAACAATAAAAATAATGGTAGCGGTATACCTCGAGTGTTTCACGAAAGCCCGGAGAATATTGTGACATTTTTAACGAAAATTGATGATCATGATAAACTGAACAACATTAAACATAAAAGTAATAATGGTCCCAGTACTCTTAGGTCTCGCTCTAATACTTTAAGGCAGGATGATTTACAGGATCTCAACCTTAGTTTGAATAATGATACCAGTATTAGCGAAGATAATAATAAAAGCAATATTACCTTAAATAAAAACAACACTGGAAATAACAACAATACCTCCAATAATATAAGTGCGAATTTGAATGTGTTAAATAATGATAATACAGTCAGCAATAATGGAACTTTTCAAGAAGAAAGACAAAAAAGATTAGATTTTGAAATTGGCCAATTAAAACAATTATTAGAAAACGGACAAGACGAGTTGAAATATATTGTTGATTTACAACTGAAATTGAAGAAGGAATTTAATGAAAAAAGTGATGCCCTAAAAGAAGATCGTGATAGACAAAGAGTTCGCAAGAAAAGCGGTGACCGAACTAGACAATCTATAAAATCAGAAGGAAAAATTCTAGAAGATAACGTTCATTATTATCGTCGTGATCTCAAGAATCTTGATAATGCTGCCAAGCAAGCTAAGGATAATATAATTAAAATGAAAGCAGATATTGCTAAATGGAAACAAGAATTGAAAGACTTGTCTATTAAAGAACGCGAAATCAAAACTGAGGGTCCAAAAGTCATTGAAAGTTTGAATAAAGACATTAAAGAACGCCAAACTAATTTAGATAAGTTATTATCACAAAATCAAAATTTAGAAGAAAGTATTAAATCAATGAGCTCAGTCCGTCGTAAACTTGAAAAAGAAGTCAATGAAATTACTCCAATTTTTAAATCTTTGATCCATCATACTAAAGAAGATGGTGGTATTGATAGAAAATTAGCTAAATCGTTACTAGAGAAACTTTCAGAGACTCATGAGGAATTATCTAAATCTATTCAAGCTGAAATTGAATTAGATGAATCCATGGAAATTGGTTGGAAAGAACTTCAAAGTTGTGAAGTTAATAATTGTCAAGATGCTTATCATGATTTGAATTTGGCTAAAAAAGAATATGAAAAACTAGTCACTGAAAGAGTCAATGGTAAAATGGAAATTATTAATAGTCAAGCTAAACAAAACAGTATTAACAATATTAATTATAATACTTACAGAAATGGGAATTCAGGTCCTCAAGTGATACCAGAAGTGGCTGCAGCTGCAGCTGAAGCCGAAGCATTGGCAAACTTATCAATATCATCAGCACAATCACAGCATAATTATCCTAATAAATGGTCTAATGCTCCAGGATCTTCTCCACTTAATAATACAACAGCTATAGGGAACAATAATAATATACTTCCGCCATTGAGTTTAAAAACCCTGCCTGATCAGTTTAAAAATACTCTTAACTATTCTCACTTACAAGATCGGTTTATTCCTGAATCTCCAACTGTTGACTCATTATTACCAAAGAATCTAATAGATGGAACCATTAGTCAAGATTTATTAGAAGATATGAAAAACTCAACCAGTGCCGATGATAATAATTTATCTGGATTTGCTTTAACTGGGTCACCATCTCCACCATTGAATAATTCTGCTACTATTGCTGCTACTACTACTAACCCAATTCCATTTGGATATCCCCAATTTAGCTCTTCACCGCTTAGAGCTCCAAATACCACTGGATCAATTCTTGATGGTAATAATGGTGGTGCTATGGCACCATTATTTGGGTCTCCAGAGTTAGGAGGTATCAATATGGCAACCAATACTGGCGCTGCACCATCTATTGTACTGGTACCGATGAACCAATCAAATTCCAATATGGTTCTTTCACCACCACTGATTCTTGCATCTTTAGTTCCAGTAACATCAACATCTAATGATGGTGTATCTGCCAATGGAGCAGCACCATTCAATTCTTATGGAAGTATGCACGATTTCCAACCTTTAATGATGACTAATAACCTTGCACCTAGTGTAATAAGTATGTCTGATTCTGTTGGGGCTAATAATAAACACAAGCGTGGTACTAGTAGTGGTAACCTTAGTAAAATGACTTCGTCAATTACTGGAAATTTCAATAATACTGGAGAAATTAGAACGCAGATCATTAGTTATAATACAGCAGATAGTCAAAATAATACCAATACTAATACTTCTGGTGGTAATTCTACTACTGGACATTCTATCTCTCTGGCATTATCACCAAAGAGAATTGCAAATGTTTTCAGTTTCAATAGAACTAAGCATGGTAGAAATATCTCAGAAGTCAGTGATCATGGCGATCTTAGTCATTTCAATGGGTATTATGAAACTTTATATGAGAACGGTACTGAAATGGTTACTAATAGTAATACCATAAGCCCCTTACTTCCAGATCAATTTACTAATAATTTAGCCTCTGCATCGGCTAGTGAGCCATTAGTGCAAGAAACTGAAAGTAAAAGCAGTGGTAGTAGATTTTTTGGTAAAAAGACCCATAAAGAAAACACTTCTCAAGATAGTATTGAGAACGGTACTAATAATAATAACGGTGGCATTACGCCTAATAGTAGTGGATTATTCACAGGAGCTGTGGTTAATAATAGTGGTAGTGGAGTTGATAGTAACGTACCAAAAGATTCTTCATCTAAGGGTGTGTCAAGATTTTTCAGTTTGCGAAAACAAAAGAACGCTGCTAATATTAAAAATAAAACTAATGAAATTACAAGTCCTGTGCCTGCTGGTGATGTGACATTGACTCAACTTAATGATGACAACCAATTAGGTATCACTGATTTATACAATTTCCAAGAACCTTCACTGTTCAATGGTAGTGGGTCTATTAATGTATTTGGTAATAACGTTGCAACTACTAATGGCAATTTTTTGAATCATTCTATTGGTAATTATAGTAATAATAATCAATTGTTACCACCTAGTGGGTATAGAGTGCGTGATAGATCTGGAAGTATTAATAGTGGTATTCTGATTCCACAATCTTACCATACTGCACAATTCAATATTGTCAATAATAACAATCCTCTGTTTTCAGACCTTTGGGTTAGTGCTAATAATAATGCTAGCACGAACAACCATTCTAAATTATCGTTGTTCAGTAACAGTTTACCTCCAGCTACTAATAATTCCCTTGGTTTGAACAATGGTGGTGGCCTCACAGTGAACACCGATTTTCAAACAACTGAACCATTATCTACAGCACCGCCAATTGCTAACGTGCCAATAATTGTATCATCGCCAAAGGTTAACTCTACGAGTAGAATGATGTTTTTCAAATCAAAGGATAAACTGAATAATAATGCAAATGGTGTTGCTGGAGACGTTAGTAATAATAATATTTTATGGGAAGAATCCAATGCTCTAGTCACAGATCCGTTACAAACTCCGACAACCCCTACACAGCAAAAGAAACGGAAGAGTATATTCTCATTTTCTAAAAATAAACCTGAAGAAACAGGACAAGAAACTACCATTGATGAAATTTCTAATACTAATAATGCTTAGTATATTATATTTATAAATATTTTTAATAACGAATTTTTTTTTCTCATCATTTTTTAATCCTCCCTTTGTAGATAGTTATGCGTCAGAGAAAGGATGTGATGCAATTTGAATATAGCAAGAAGAAGAAATGATAACTTGTCACCTTTTCCGTCTCTGACTTAAAAAAATATATAATAATTGTCTTTTTGTTTCTGATTTAAAATGAATTAATAATCAATAATAGTAATTATAACAATGGGTAGCAAATTTTTACGACACTAGAGATTATTAAAAGAATTATTTTCTAGCACACTATTTGAAGAACACTTATGAAATGGCTACGAGTATTATTTATTACTAAAAAATGCTATGTAAGTTTACCTCCTAGAGTCAATGCAATTGTGATTGGCAATAATTCTCTGTTCTTACCGAGGATCTTTTACAGCGACTAGTAAATAGTTTTCTTAGTTATATCAAATATTCAATTTAAATTTGCATCTATAAAAATCGATGAGCGAGCCCATGTTGAAACAAAAAATTTTATGATTTTTTAAAAAAAAAAAAGAAAAAAATCGATCCCAAAAAAAAAAAGAAAATATATATATATATTTTTTGAAAAATTTCAAGCTAATAGCAATTTCCATGTCAATCAATCAATCAATAACTAAATACAATAGAATAGATGATCATGGAGGAAATAAGGACAGATGAGAAATATGAAAAGCTAAAACAATTAGGAGATACTTATATAGACACCGTTGATAGTAAAGTAATAAATAAAGAAATAAATAAAGAAAAATACAATGAATATGAAAGTAAATTAATAAATGAAATCAAGGCCAGTTTCCAAAAATTACCTAATAGCAGAAACACGAAGAATACAATTAATGGAGGTTTGAGACCTCATTTAGGGTATAAGCTTCTAAATACTGATGAATCAATAAATAATTGGAAATCTAACCCAGAAAATATTAAAATGATTTCAAGGCTTTCGATGTGGTTAGATTTATACGGTAATGAGAAAAAACTAAGAGAGTATTGGTCAATAATAATTCCAATACTATTGAAATTAATCGATGATAAAGATTTGCAATTTAAAATATGGGGTACTACATTAATTAATCAAGTGATTACTATTGATGTTAGTGGATTCATGGCGAAGTCAGGAGTAATTGATATTATAAAGAAAGAAATTGAATTATGGTTTAATTATTTGCCGACGTTGACGCCCATTGAGGAAACTGTTAAAATATTGCCAATAACTTTCAAAACACTAATACGAATCAGTCAATTGAATAACAATAATAAAGATTTGTTGAATGATTCTTTGGTTAACGTGATCAATGAAGGGATCATTAGTAAAATTGGATTACTCCATGATGATGATCATAGAATATTGTCCATTTATGCTGTTTATTATTTACAAATATTGGAAATCATGGAGACCACTGATGGTGGGTATTTGATAATGGCTAGAGGGTTGTGCAAATTTTTGTTGCCTAAACTTTATGAAATAGTTGGAGATTCTGAAATTGTCGATAAATTATTGAAATCATTAAATAAACTAGTGGAGATTACGCCATTGAGAATTAGTAATTATAAACAAGATATTCAAGCAGTGCTAATCGATGTTGAACAACGATATCCTGAATTATCAGCAACTATTGGAAATATAGTGGCTGCAATAAATAAATAGATATATAAATCAATATATAAATAAGAGAGGTAATAATAAATTAAATGTCATATATTTTTATTTTCAAGAGGGGATTTTTTGTGTAATAGTAAAAAAGTTATGTTGAATATATTCATATATATATATATATATATATAGTTGAATGTTTTTTTTTTTAATTTTTTTAGTTTAAATAATTTTTAATAGATTGGTTTATTGTAAAGCAGCTAACTATTTCTTTCTTCTGACTAAATTTTCTTCAGTACCATAAACTCTGAAATCACCATCACCTTCAACTTGACTTCTTATTTTATCATATTTTTCAACTTGAATTTCCCAAGTCATCTTATCTTTCTTTTTAGATTTATCGAATAATGATTGATCAGGTTTTCTATAAGAGCCACCGATTCTATCCCATAAAGTAGTGAATTGACCATAATTATAATTGAAGTATAAATGATGAACAGTGTGACAAGCGGCACCATTGACCACTGGATCATTAGTCAAATATTCACCATCATGAATCATCACAGTCCAGAAATTGACAAAAGTAAAAAGAATTAAATAAGAGATCTTATTTAATGGGAACAAAACTGGATAAATATGATATGGTAAAGATTGGGCATAACCATCAAAAGGATGGAAGGCATGGGAAGCAAATGGGGTAGTCACAATCCATTTATGATGTGGCTTGTGGAACATTTTATAAACTTTAGGCCAGTGCAACCAACGATGGATACAATAAATACCAAAATCAGTGAACATGATGAAAGAAGGGAATTCAAGTAGAGTACTTTTCCAGTCAATTTTTTTCCAGTCAGATTCAAAATATAAATTAGAATGGCCTCGAAGTTCAAGTAGCCACCATGGCACAGTGAACATGACCATTACAGGAATAGAACTGCAAGCATGGGCAATTTCTAAAGACATTTGATTTTTCAAGTATCTAGGGTGGTTGAAGACTTCTTTATCAAAGATAAAATAATAGGAAAAGGAAGCAACCGATAAATATAAAACCCAGCCGAAAATTGTAGCAATTATCCATAAACTTATAGATTCTCTTAAAATATGCTGTCTACCAAAGATTGAAGCGTACATATCGTCGCTCTCAGGGAGCAAGTAAGGGAAATAGCCATAAATGTCCTTCTCCAAAAGGTATTTCTTAGTTAAGTCCAAGATATTTTCGGCATCCACAGAAGACGAGTTAGCATAATTGAGAGCATTAGTACCAAAATCGTGAATTGAAGACGAATAGTTGCCTAATCCTAGATTTTTGGACAAAGCACTAGGAATATGGTTATTTAAAGATAAAGGGAATAAAGTAGCATATACTTTATCAAAGAAGAAGTAATCGCAGACCTCTAACACGTAATCCATGGTCGATCGTTGTTGTATTGTGTGGATGTGGATGAGTATTAAAGAATATTGATAAGCAAAGAATGTGAGAGTATCAGTAAGTAATAATATAAAAATATAGACTAAAAATATAAATTGAAAATATAAATTGAAAAAAGCAAAAGAAGTAAACGAAATATGCGAAGAGGAAGAGGAAAATAGAATTAGAAATCAAAATAAAAATAAAATTCACTAGAAGAGATTATTATTATTGTTATTATTCATAATTTTTTCTCTTTATTTTACTATGGGAATAAAAAAAATTTTTTCTTTGTATATTTTTCACACACTAAGAGAGAAAGAAAAAAAAATTTTTGAAGCCAGAAAGGAAATCATGAAATATTTATAATAAATCGAATGTCAATCAAAGTAAGTAACTCTAGTTTGTCGTCGTTTAAGTTTTCCTTCGATGTTCCAGTTAAAAGAATAAATAAAAAGTGAAAATGAAAATGCAAAAATAAAATCGACTGATTGGATCAAATCGAATCATCTCACTTTAGTTTATTTCGTTTTTATTTTTTTTAATTATACATTTTTTCAAATCATCTCACTTTCTTTTGGAGTCAGTTCATTTTATTAGCGAATTGCAAGAAAAAAATTTTTTTGACACTTTTCGTGGAACGATGTAAACGACAACCATACTAAGATCCAATTTTCATTCGATTATTCTTTTAACATGTTACAATAGAATGGAATCATTTGTAAATTGGATGACATGATTGGTAAGGCTAAAGACCGATCAGTTTCTTTTATCTTACGTTTTATCTGATAATTTTGTTGGTTGATGGTACTTTCTGTTGTTTACTAGGTATAAACGAGATATACGACGAGGGTATTATTGCACACCACACAATCAGCGCTTTTTTGGATCCGTAGTTTTGGAACTAAATTTTGGAACTAAATTTTGGATCCGTAATTCTGGATCCAAGTATTTTTTTTGTTATAAACCAAATAATCTATCTATTATTTTATTATTTTTTAGTATTTATATGTATTTATCATGTATATATATATAAATTATATGCCAATTTTTTTATTCATTCGTCAATTTCTTCGTATCTGTTCATTAGTAATCGTTTGTATTCAGCAGGATCAGTATCCCATAATTGAGCAGCTTGGGCATTTAAAGGCGATTTATTGTTAGGCTCGCCTAATAAAGACTGTAAAGAAAGTAAAATGGTTTGGACGTTATAAATAGCCGACCATTTTTCCTTTAAAATATCAAGACATATATTACCAGACATGTCAACATTAGGATGCCACATTGGTGAGACAAATTTGATCTGAGGAGCTACATAAGGATAGTTTTGGGGGAATTCCAAACTAATTTTGAATTTAAGGCCCTCGTATGGGGTATCTTTTGGCCCTTCAATAGTGCCAAACCATTTTAATAAATTAGCGTCGGATTCAGGAAAAGCAGAAATACCGGGGGTTGTGTTAAACATTAATTGAACAAGTTCCGATTGCAATCTTTTAGTCACTGAATGGTTGCTGTTGCTACTGCTTGCATGGCTGTTATTGCTGGATTTTGAGTTATTGGAGATACTGGTGGTTGAAGTTCTTGAAGACATTGAAATCACTGGGTCCATTGTATATTTTATATTTTATAGTGTTATTGTTATTGTTATGCTATATGAAGATTCTTTTATTAGATATTAAGTATTAGAGAGACGAAAGAAACAAAGAAAAAGAACGAATGCAGAGAAAAACAAATGAAGAAAATGAAAGGAAAACCAAATGAAAAGAAAAATTTATTGTTATTATTGTTTTTGATGTTGTGAAAGATAATTTATAGTAGATAGAAATATATCAGTTTTTGATTTTTGATTTTTAATTTTCGATGATATTGAATGGTTTATATAGAAATTGTTGTTCTTATACTAGACCAAATCGACTAAGAATGGCTATTTAAAGTTCAAAATAATAAACAAACAAAATTCACAAAAACGGAAAATTATCATCAAACATGGTCACGTGTATCTCGTGATTGGTTTCCATACCAGTAATTGAGGTTTTCAATTAATCGATTAATTAACCGATGAGGATGATGGTGATGACGGTTAGTAATTAATGTGCAATGAATAATAATGCTAAGAACGTGATGATTGTTTGTTTTTTTCTCCGTCTACACAGAAACTATCATTATCAACAGATATAGAGATTAAGGGGGTGTTTATATATATCATATATATGATATATGTATTTATTTGTATCTGGTATCTGATATCCTATCCTATCTGATATCAGATAGATATCATGTACATGAGGGTGCTTGTAAATACGGATATTGGTTAGATAGTATAACTAAATTCAATCCATAAGATATTTTATAGATATCGCCGATAAAAATAATTATACTTTCGTTTGCTATAAAAAAGAAGAAAAATGAGGATCGTGACAGACAATCAAGGGGAAAAGAGAAGCATTAGAAAATGGGGCGGCTCTAGCAAGGAGCTATTTTATTAGTAGTATCATGTATATAACTAATATTATTATGATTAATATAACTATTATTATTATGACTATTAATATTACTATTACCATTGTGATTAATATTATTATTATAGAATACGTAAGAGAATAACCATTATAGCTAAATTGTTAGGTGTTCACAAGAAATAAAGTACTAAAAAATACTACCGCTGGATGCCGTTGTCCGCAACCGGCAGCACCTAGTAGAAAATAACTGTAGACTGTATGAATAACAGTGGACCCTTCCGTGGGCAAGGGGCTGGATACTAAAATTATAATTATCAGCAAGCAACAAATGACAATTAATGATAACGCACGAGAGAGTGACTCTGTACAAAGCTCTGATGCGCCCCACCCCCAGAAAATGGAATTATGTTTTTTTCTTTTGTCATCAGCTAGGCGGCAGTTTCATAAAATTTTTTTATCAGTTTGAATTCAACAAAAAAAATAAAATAGGAAAAATAACAAAAAAAAACAGAAAATTTGACTATTTTCACAAGTTTTCTTTATTTCTTTTTTGTTTTACCTTCTCTTTTAACCATTTCATCATCGCTTAAATATAAATAAAGAAAATAATTAAAGAGTATCTCGTCTTTATTCTATATTATTATATAAATCGATATAAGATATATCTTTTTCGCCTTTTTTTAATTCGAAAAATTCTTTTGAAAAAGAAAACAAAACTAAAATTATTTTAAACGCCAAATCAATCAATAATTATAATAACCTATCTATTTACAATTTCTTGTTCTATTATATTAATCACTTTATAGAACAGAATTATCTTAAATTATTCAAGCAGATTCGCCGATTAAGCTTATAGCGCCTAAGAAATTATTGAATAGAATGCCATCGTTTTGAAATCAGAAGTAAAATAAGTCAAATCAAAATTTAATAAAAGCGTTTACAATCAATCAATTGCCTATAATATTATACAATCAATATTCACTTTCCTTCTCTCGCTATTTTTTTCTTTGCTTTTTTTTGATTTAAAGAAATATTTACAGAAAAAAATTATAATAATATTATTATTATTGATACAATAATTGCGCTATTTTCCTTTTTCTATCCTCTCTTTTACAAGTTTCAAGAAAGAATATTAATATTTTCGTTTTATTAGTTTATTTTTCCTTTTACTTCAATTTTTTGGTACCTCTTTTTTTATTTTTCTTCGTTTTTGTATGGGAAAGGATATTAGCTGTTCACTATAATTTTTTTTTTCCCTTTTTCTCAGCAAAAAAAAAAAAAAAAACAATAATTATTGTACTATATTTTCATGGATAACAAAACAACTCATTAATAATATTAACTATACTATAAACACCAATAATAATCAAATAAATACAAAATTTAAAAGAAAATGAATTTTGTTAACAATAGTAATAATACTACTAATACTAATAACAATAACAATACTAATAATACTAATGTTGACTTTGCTAACCAAGTGAGGTATTCTAATACCCCTCCACACCCTGGCACTTTTTCTAATAATAACAATAATAATATAGGCTTCTCTGGTAATAGAATAATTGAGGATGTTATGGATGACACACAAATGATTAATCAAATTAATAACCCTGATGGTAATCTTATGTTAACTAATAATAACAACCCGGGAATGTTATCTTTTATGCAACAACAACAACAACAAGCTGCTCAACAACAGAATAATCAACTGCAAAACCAACAAGCTCTTCAGTTATTGTTCCAACAACAGCGACAACAACAACAATTAATGCTTATGCAAATGAATAATCCTTCAATACCGCAAGTTCAACAACAGCCTATGATGTTACCTATGCAAGCTCAACAACAACAGCAACAGCAGCAGCAGTTTATGAATAATTTTAGATTACAACAGGCTCAACAACAGCAACAGCAGTTGCAAGAAGAAATGTTAAAGCAACAACAACGTCAATTTCAAAACCAAATCCAACAACAACGTCAACGTCAAAGATTGCAATTATTACAACAGCAGCAACAGCAACAGCAGCAACAACAGCATGTGCCTATTCAATACCCTAATGGTGGTGATTTGGAAGTGATTGCTAATAATCTTGCAATGAAGAATGAAGCTATTAATCATTCAACTCCTACAAACACCTCTACTTCTCCTGTAAACATTAAAAATAGTAATAAGAGAACTCCTCCTGAGAAAAACCAAGCCCCTTCTTTAATAAACGTTTCAACTCCACCTGTAACTACTGTTAACTTGCAAAGAAATCAGCCTTTATCTACTCATTCTAATTCTACTACTGCTGTTGGTATAACTCCTACTTCAACTCCCCTTAATGGTGCTGCTCCAAACATTAATAGTAATAACAACGCTAATACCAATACCAATGCCAATGCCAATAATGATGACGTTATGGTGGACGTCACTAATGGAGTTGCTAGTGATGATGATATTTTAAAATATCTAATATCTGATGGTGTATTAGATCAAACTTTTAAAGATGATAATAATAACGATAATAATAATAACAATAATAATACTTCATTTTTTGAAAATTCATTATTAGATTTTCAAAATTCAGTTCTATCTCCTGAATCTGCTCCTCCCACTGATCAATTCTTTGATAGTTCAACTCTTTCAATTTCAAAACCTGACGATTCTATGATTAATCATGCCAACACTACTACTACTACCACTACTACTAATATGCACATTAATAGTACCAACGGTAACATGAGTTTATTACAAAAAATGGCTCAAGATTATACTAATAATACTAACAACAATAATAGTTCTTCAGATGATGCAGCCTCGGACTTCTTTTCTAGTATGGTTAATAACCCTAGTGGTTTATTAGACTCTCCGGCTACTTTCTCTCCGGCTAATTCTACTCCAAATGCTGTCGCTGGTGGCGCGTCTACTCCTGAATCCATAGTATTACAACAACATAATAATGGTAAATCTAACAATCCTAATACTCAATTTTCTCTTAATCATAATGCTTTGCCTGGTGCTGGTAGTATGGATAGTGGTAAAAAATATAGTATTACATTATCTGATTTTGAATCTCCAATTGATTCTAGTGAAGTGTCTATGGATAAGAAACTTGGCAATAACAAATCTAATAGTAACAATAACAATGCTGTTCTTGAATTTTTTGATTTTGAAAGCCTTGGTACTGCTCCAAATTCTTCTGGCAAACAACCTGTGACTACGATTAATAAACCAACTGCTTCATTATCATCTAGTTTTGGTGATTTGAAATCGCCAAAGGGGTCAATGACAATATCTGATATTAATATTTTCAAAAAATTATTACCACCAAATTCTCCTGCTACAGGTTCAATGAGCATAAATAATAATAACGGCAATGGTAATAATTTAGAACGTAAATATAGTTCTTCTTCTTCTATTAGTAGTGCTAATTCTCCTAATAAAGTTAGTAAACCTGGTAATAATAGTAATAACAAATTATCGGTACCTATTAAACCGTATGTTAATAATAGTGATGGTAATCGAGCAAATTCTTCAACTTCAAGGCCACGAACTCCATTTGCTAACAACAACGGCGGTAATAATAATTCTAATAATAACAGTGTCGGTGGCAATGGCAATGGTAATGATAATATTTCACCACATACAAAGACTTTAAGAAAGACTAAATCTACTCTAAACACTAGAACTTTAGTAGCAGTGGCTGCTGCTGCTTCTTCAATGACTACTGGTAACGCTGCTACTACTACTATGAAGATCAAGCCTCAAATCCCAAGACCTCAAAGAGCGTTCTCATTTGATCAATGTTCTTCAACTCTAGATTTTAGAGATCATCATATTAACATTGTTAAAAATAAACAATCAATTAATAATAACACCGGTAAAAGTTCATTTTCAATGGCTGCCGCAGCTGCAGCGGCTGCTGTTGCCAATAATAACTCTTCCTCTAATAACGTTTCTTCAACATCTTCTTCTTCTTCAGGATCTTCTTCCACTACTGGTGGGTCTAGTAGCACAACGATGACTGATTATAATTCAGCCACTTTCAAAGTGAAGAATTTTTCCTTTGTATTGGAGCCAACTACTACTCAAATAATTGAAAAACAAAAGAATAATAACATGGAAACCAAAAAGAATAAGAAAAATACTTTGAATTTAAACATTACAAATTCTGCATTTTCTTCAAGTACTAATAATGGGATCTTAATGACCCCTGGTGGTGATTTGATGTCTCCAGTACCATCATCAAATAGTAATTCTGGGATATTATCACCAACTACTAGTGGAGGCAGTGGTAACACTAATGCTAATAGTAATAATGGAATTAACAGAAAATTATCTTTAATGATTGGAGGTTTGAAATCTCCAACTTTAGACTCTCCTGTTAGTGGATTATCAACGCCTCAGAGTGCTACTTTTGCAAGAATGTTTAGTAATAATTCAAACACTACTACTTTCATTGATAATAATGTTAAAAATTTTGAAGAACTGATGAAATTGAAAAAGGGTAAAAAACCAAGCCTGCAATTGTCAAGCAATAGTATTAATAATAACAATAATAGATTAAAAGATATGCAATCAGGGATGACTGAATTTCAAATCAATCTTACCAAAAGATGATAGCAATATACTTTTTTTTTCTGTTTCCTTTTTTTTTTTTTTCTTATTTTTTATTATTTTTTTTCTTCTTCTTTCTTAGTTATGATGATGATACCTTTAAAAAAATAATATGTATTAATATATAGTATAGTGTTGTATAGAAAATAAATTAAAATTAATTAATTGATAATTAATACTGTAAACTTATTCCATTGCAAGTTGTGAAAGAAGTCTATAACTCAATGTCAAGGTTGTTAAAATATCTTGATAATACAAAAGATTAAATGGATATTGCGAAATTCGCCAAACTGTATTCATTATTCTCAGAAATCATGATATTACTGACAACATTACAGGAAAAAATAAAATACAAAAAATTATTAATACTTGTTTAAATTATATACTGTTCAAATTTTTTTTTTTCTTTTTTAATTTTTTATTTATTTTTCTGACAGCACAAGTTTTTCAAATTTGGCAATACCTTCATTGATTTCATTTTCATTGACTTGATTTTTCCAACCGAAATCACCTTCAAGAGCATCTTTAAATCTTTTCAAATGAGCTTTAGTTCTTTCAGCTTGATTAATATTTCTTTCTTTAAAAGTCGTGACTCTAGTGAATTCATCAAACCCACCTTGATTAAAAGTTAATTTATAGGATTCACAATCAATAGCAATCTTCAAATGTGATTCAGTGTCCCCAGAGACATTATCCTCTTCTATGGTATCCTCATGAATAGTACTCTTAAGGAATGGTAATGTGATTCTTGATAATGGAACCCCCTCGGTTGGATGAGACATTAAATAACTTGTCACATAATAATTCCATTGGTCATTATTATTACGTTCATCCTTCAAAGTTAAATCATCAACGGCTACAAACTGAATAGTAGTATGTTTTTTAGTTTCATCATAAATGATTCTAAACATATTTTCCTCGGCATTCATCAAAGATCTAACTCTCATTCTGTAAATGATTTGTTGTCTAGTAGTAGTGTGAGCCGAATTTCTATCCAATTCATAAAGTAACATCATATTACTAGATTTATGATCTGTGGTCACTGTGTGCATGTGTTTAACAAGCCCTTGGACAACTTTATCAACCGTGAATAATTTGAATGCCTTGTTACGGTATGCTTGCCTAAGAGATTCTTCAAACCATTGATGTTCAATGGCTCCCTCGGTTAATCTATGAGACATGTTCAACACTTGCTTATAACAATCATCACCATTGATTTGAATGCCCATTTCTTCTAATTGATGACTAATTAAATCTAAATCTTTAGCAAACGGAACATCTGAACGGTTTCTAATTTCATTTCCAACTTCTTCATTCATGCTTTTCAATTCTAATAATCGATCATATAGCACTTGTAAAAATCTAAAAAAAACATAGATACTAGTGTTACAAAACATGTTATAACTGCTTCTTCTTGAATTTTCATCGATTGGAATAGTCTTATCTGGTTTAATCACTTCTTCTTTGTTATTGCTCCTGATAGTTTGAACCCAAGTTTCATCAGCCTTTAAAAATTCTTCTGGAATTTCTGTGCCTTCCTCGAAAATATTTTTAGCGTCACTACTATTGTTATTGTTTGGCTTTTTATTTCTTCTTAATACATCTCTTAATAAATTATCTGAATCTCTACCTCTTTTGGTGCCGCTGCTGCTGCTGCTGCCATTTTCAGCAATCGAAGTTTCTTCAAGATCTTCATTTGATTTAGTTTCAGAATTGTATTTACCTAATTTTTCAAAAACTGAATCATCTAAATTGAAAAACAATCTCAAAAAATAATTGAAAAAATTATTTAATTTCACCTTATCATTTGCAGAATAAGTACATACGTTTAAATAAGTGACAACTAATTCACTAATATCAACTAAAATATCAGTGTCCAGTAAATCATATTCTAATTGTTCTTTAGGCTTTGGAGCCAATGGGATGATTCTCTTGTTATTTAATTCAACTTTAACTGAGCTGATCTCAGAGATTAATTGCTTTGTGGTTAATAATTTCTTATCAGTTTGTTTAAAAGTTAACCCAATATGATCTAAAGATTTATAAAAAAGTTTCAATTCTTGTTCTCTCCAGTTTTTACACCATTCAATATGTGCAATTTTCCATTCTTCATCCTTTTGTTTCAATCTTCTTAAAATGAATGGAACTGCCATTGCTGGATTTTCATGAAGCGCATCAATAACTTTAAAACCCTTTTCTTTACCCCAAATCTTTCGGAAGATTTTCTTATAAATCGTCTTTGAAGTATGGCCTAATCCATTGGGTAATTTGAAATTTTTCTTTTCTTCTGAAGTCATGTTATCAATACGATGTGCAATAACTTCTAAAGTTTGAATGGTTCTAAGGTTATTCTCCATGTAAAAATCGTATTCATGACGTTCTTCCTCAATTCTGAATAAAGAATCTTCGTATTGATTTTTACGATGGGCAACGTAACCAGAATCTTCCGATTCCCAAGTTGGACACCCGACCCATTCATCATTAAGCACTTCCCAGCACATTTCATCTCTACCAGAACATGGCATATAAGTTTCTCCTTTTGGTAAAAGTCGGTATGAAGAACCATATTTTTTACATAATAATAAATCCAAACGATGTTTTTTGAATTCAATATCTTCAATACTGTAAGGAGTGTCCTTAAATCCAACAAAATTCTTAAACCATTCAACTAATTCAGGCGAATCTTCAATGAATGCACATACTCTTGAAACTAATGTAGATTTATCGATGATTCCTTTACTATACATTTCTAAGAATTTCAACAAATTGTTATAATTGTTTTTACCAAGTTTCTTTTTAACTTTTTCGAAAAATCCTAATTCTTCTTCCAAGCTTGATTTCGTTGGTACTTCACTGATAATTCCCGGAACATTTTCCTTGACTTTTTGGTGTTCTTGATGGTTATTAGTTGCTGTTGCTGATGATGGTGGTAAATTCACTACTGATGGGCCTCCACGTTCACTAGACACTGGGAAATCATATTGTGTAGTAGTAACTTCAGCACGGTGATGGTTAATTGGTAGTTGTTGTACCACTGGTACGATTTCATGTTGTTGTTGTTGTTGAGCCACTGATGGCGGTGGTGGCACTTGCTGCTGATGGTTGAAATACTGTTGTTCTGGAGAAAGGTATCCATTACTATCTTGATGTTTATTGGTTTTATTAGGAGCATGGAATCTACCACTTGGTGGTAATGATACGTTATCCTCAACGGCACTGCCATCATTAGTGGTATTATTATTATAATAATGGCCATTAGTGGTAGCTAAATGCTGTTGTTCACTTTCAGACTTGACTTCTGGAGATGCAGCAGTAGCAGAAGGATCCGGTAAGAATTTACGGAAATCCACCAATAAATCAGGAGCATTTTGGAAAATCATAGCCACATGGTTATAAACTTCTTGAATTGGTCTTTGTTCTCTTCTATAAGACTGTAATAAATCTAAGAAACTTTTATAAATATGTGGTTCATTAGTGAATCTCACTTTAATTTTATTCACATACCCAATAGCGTCATCCATTTCAATTGGAATACCTGAACTGTTAGCACTATTGTCATCTATTTGTTGTTTTGGTAATGTGTTAGTTGTAGCTGGTGCTTGTGGTGGTGGAGGGTGATTATTATATTGTTGTTGTTGCTGATGATGGTATGAAGGTCCATTATTTAAAAATTGTGGTTTTGGATGTTCAAACAGTGTCACATTGCGAATACTTGGTAGATTGTAACCGCTATTATTGTTATTATTATTATTATTAGAAGAAGAAGAAGAAGAAGGTAATCTGGTCGGAGGTGGGAGCACCGTTGAATTTTGATTATTATTAGGATAATAAGATGGTGGTGAGACTAAATTGGATATTGAATGGCTACTGCTTGAAGGGGCCGCACTGATACTGCTGCTATTATTGTTATTATTATTAGGATTTCCTGTTGAAGTAGGCATGCTGCTGTTAGAAGTTGTAGAAGTAGCAGTAGTAGGAGGAGGAGCTGGTGCCAATAAAGCCTGTCTGCGATTATTATTGCTATTATTATAATTAGTAGGAGGCAAAGGGCCATTTGGAGTAGTGACTTTGATTGGATTAGGATCGTTTGGGTCTGAGGAGCAAATGATACTGTAACCAGGAGGTAAGAAAGTGTTGAAGCCTTCAATGAGTAATGGATGACCATTAAAAAGAGTAGACACGCGTTTAATAACTTCCGGAGTTTCAATCTTCTGAGTG
Source organism: Saccharomycopsis selenospora (assembly GCA_030583325.1). NCBI lineage: Eukaryota > Fungi > Ascomycota > Saccharomycetes > Ascoideales > Saccharomycopsidaceae > Saccharomycopsis > Saccharomycopsis selenospora. Next base: position 28,984 of record JAJMHY010000059.1, on the reverse strand, counting down.
TTGAAATCTTTCATGATATCCAAAAAATTATTATAAACGCTAGGCAAGTTTTGAAATTGTGATTTAACTTGATCTAAATAGGATAAAGCATCATCGATATTTAATTTCCTTGGTGCGTTAGTATCCTGTTGTTGAGCCACCGATGGTGGTTGAGAATGCACTGGTGGTGATTGAGAATGTACTGGAGGAAGAGTAGTTTCACGCTTGTTGTTATAGTTATTACTATGATAAGAATTAGAACTATTGGAAATACTAGGTAATGTAGTATTATTGTTATTATTATTATTATTATTATTATTCTGACTTCCTAATGGTGGAAGGCTAGAATGTGGATAGGGAGATTGTTGAGACATCTTGAAATATTTAGAATAACTACTTTATTCTATTCCGAGCAATTAATTTATATATTGATATATTGATATATTAGCAATAAATTAATACAATAAGAAAAGAAGAAAAAGAAAGCTATTCTTTTCAATTGAATATAGTTATTTATTTAGGATATATGCTATATTATAATCTTTTCCATTGAAGATTAAGAAAGGAAAACAAAGTAAATAAATAAAATTTGAAGAGAAAAAGTGATTTTCTTGAAAATTTGATTAAAGGAAAAAATAATAAAAATATACATATTTGGTGTTTATTAGTAATATTTGGGCACTCTTTCACGTGTATACTATATACAATAGATGATCTATATTAAAATGTACTGTATTGTATTGTATTGAATTTATACATGGTATATGTATATATGGTTCTTATTATATACTTTCTAAAATGTCCAATCAGCATCAGCACTCTCTATGGCCCATTTGAATTTTTCTCTTAATGTTTTAGTAAATAACTTCTCAATTGGAACATCGTATTTTTTACTAAACATCACAGTTAATCTAGGATCGATATAATTAATCTTAGAAGTGGACAAGGCAACAGTAGCATTATCTTCTTTATCTTGTAATTGTAATCTAGTATTAGCAATTCTAGTTTCAATTTTTTCAATTAATTTATCCAATTTTTCAACATCATATTTTTTAGAATCGATTTCTTCTTTAGCAATTTTCCCACTTTTAACTTCAATTAAATATTTTTTACAAGAAATTGCAACTTCTTTTAATCGATCTTTTAAATCTTTAGCCGTCATTTGATCTTTACCTTCTAATTTTAATTTTTCATTATCTCTATTGAATTTTTTCGTTACTCTATCTTCTTCTTTAATTTTGAAATTTGCAATCACTGTGTTTAATTGTTCTTCAGTTAAAGAATCAATATCAGCGAAATAATTAGGTCTTTTCCTTTTCTCATTTTTATTTATTTGTAAGATCATTTTCTTATATCTTATCTTTTGCCAAATCATTTCTTCAATCTTATCGGTGATTTTAGCCACACTTGCAGCATGCCCCTTAGTGACAGACCTTTGATGGTTACATAAAATAGCCACCTGTCTATTAGCTGCATTGAATTTGACTAATTTTTCATTAGCAGTTCCAACATTAGGTATTAATTTCAATTGATCTTGCATAGTTTTGGAAGCGTTATAAGTTCTGAAAACTTTAGCTGTTAAGCCTGGCATATAATTTTGGAAATGTTTATTCAACACTGAAGGATCAATTCTATCAAATAATTGATCACCAACAGTTTTAGGAGGTTTTTTAAAAATTTTCAAATTTTTGAAAACTTGAGCATCAACATCAACTTCTTGATAGAATCTGATAGAATCTTTACCTAAGAAATCGAAAATCACACGATTTGGTGGGGATAATGTAATATGTTCAAATCTAAGAGAACAGCAACCAACAGTATCAGCTTCATCGTCACCTTTTTCTCCACCAGCTCTAAGAGCAAAAACATCGATTAAATAAGTGGCAACAGCCATTTGACGTTCTTGCATTAACTTAGATTTTAATTTAAGTCTATAATCTTTACGAATAAGATCAATGTATTTTTTCAAATTTCTGGCCTTTTCAAATTTTTTAAAATCACTTATACCTTTAAAACTTGAATTTGCTGATAAACGAACATATTTAGTGTTCCCCAAGATATTTTCTTTCCACATAGCTAACCAAGTACCAGTATTATCATGACGCACTTCCCCCCATTTATGGCCAGCAGGAGGTTCAGGAACTGTGGCTTCTTTACCAATATTTATACAAATATCTTCAGGTCTAACTCTTCTCTTAAGAGACCCAGTTTTAGGGTGAGCACCTCTACCTCTAAATAAACCAGGAGGTTCGACTCTGAAATTTCCAACTTGTTCTTTTCTACCATCAATAGTACAAATTTTAAAATTAGCCTCTTCTTCATCTTTAATTCTTTTAGCTTCTTTTTTCTCTTCTTTACTAAGGTTTTTCTTTTCAAGACGTTTAGTCTCAAAGTAATCAAACATTTTCGTGAAATTACATTTATTGAAATCATCAATTTTAATTGAATCATTACCAACAACACCACCATTTTTCTCCAACACATCTACAAAATCTCTGAAAAAGTTTTTTTGGAAAACTGGATTTTTAGCATGTTCACTTTCAAGCATCGCAGCGAAAAATCCAGCGACTTCTTCAGCTTGTAGTGGTAATGTCACTGGAACACCATCATAAATCAACTTAACTTCTTTAGGTAATGGTGTATATTCGGGTGGGAACATGACCCCATTATGTTGTAAAGTAGTCCATTTAATTTCTCCATCTAAGTCATCTTGTTCCCACCATCTATATTCTTCTTCTTCCTCGTCAGCATTTTCATCTTCGTTATCATCAGGAGATTCTTCCTTCTTTATTTTGGACTTTTTCGCTGCAGGTTTAACATCATCTTCTTCAGTTTTAATTCTCTTCTTGCCATTAGTAGTTTTCTTTGCTGTCGTTTTACTCGTTGACTTCTTTGTCGTTGACTTCTTTGCCGTGCTTGTTGATTTTTTAGTTGTTGTCGTTGACTTCTTTGTCGCTTTACTCTTGGATATTTTGTTAATATTGTCATTATTATTAGTCAGTTTTTCTGTTTTAACCTTAGTAATAATTTTTTTCTTTGGCTTCTCAGGCTGTTGATCATCGGAGCCGCTGCTAATTGAGGTAGCGCTACTACCAGTCGAGGATGATTTTACAGAACTAGACCCTGACTTTCTAGCAAGTGGGATATCTTCATCGTCATCACTATCGTCATCGTAATCAGTATAATTAATACTTTTCAGGGTGGTTCTCGCTCTAGATCTTTTAGCCAAAGCTATGTTTTCTTCCTCGTCCGATGACATGATGATGGATACCTCAAAAAAAATATATCTCAGATAAAAAAATAGAAATTAGATATAACTATTAATATCTTTTTATTATGAACGAAGTGTCAAAAAATAAATAAAATAAAATAATAAACGAGACAGCTTTAATTTATTTTACTTTATTTTATTTTTTAGTTTATGAATTTTTCTTCTTTTTGGATAAAATTTGATTTAGTTTGATATTCTTTGTAGCTGAAAATTTCACCTGCCTTCGATTTTTTTGTTTTATTTTTTTATTATTTTGAATTACAATTTTTTTTTTTTTTGTTTTGTTTGTTTTTGTGAAAGGGTGGTTTTATGTATATAAACGTCACAATAGTATGATTAATGCATTAGGTAAGTGTCGCGTGATTTCTTATTAATGTTATGTTTATATGATATATACACATCATTTTACAAAATTTTTTTTATTCTATGTTTCAGGACTGCCGTGATTTATTGCCGTGGTCGGGTATACATACTATATACATGTCCCACAGAAAGTTGCAGAACATCATCGAAATTATTTCCTTTTACTGCCAGACAATTACTAGCTAAAAAGCTAACAATTTTTGAATAGACAAATCAAATAATAGGAATAACTAATAATGAATCGTTATTACTATTGTCTTTACAATAGGTAATGATAATAATAATATAACCATTTGTTCTCTGCTAAAAAAAAAATAAAAAGAATTAAAAAAAGAAATAAAAAACTTTCTCTGCTATATAGAAATTTTCTGTACTATATAGAAATTTTCTTATTGATCGAGACCATACGAGTAATTCTCTATGTTTATTATGATATCTGTGTGGTGACCAATTGCCTAAATAAAATTAAATTACAATTTACTATTCTATCAAAAAGGTATTAATTATACTATTAGTATTATTACTGATAATAATTAATTATTTGATGTAAAATAAGAGATAAAAATGCCGTATGAGCAAAATAATATGTAAAATAAAATAATTTGTAAAAAAAATAGAATAGAATAGAATAGAATAGAATAGAATAATAAAGAAGAATATTGTTGGTTAATAAAATAAACTAATTGATGATAATTACATATGATACAAAAAAAAATAACAATTCCTCTTTCCTGTCCAAGTTCCCAGTTCCAAGTTCCCCAGTGTAGTTTGTAGATAAATAAAAATAAAAATAAATAAAATGATGATAAACAAAAGAGAAAAAAAATAATGATAAATAATCCTGATATAATCCTGATATAGCCCCCCAAGAAACCTTGAAATAAATAATGAAAAAATGAAAAAAATGAAAAAAATAAAAAGAATAAATAAAAAGAAATGAAAATTTGTGATAAAGAAATGAAATTGAATAGTAATGATGATATTATAGTACGTCTAAAATTGTACTAGATGTTATTGTGGTGGTGGTGATTCTTTATAATATAAAATTTAAATATAATTGATGAAATGTTCATCTTTTAACCAGCCAATCTTCTCATAAGCTGCAAATAATCTACTTGCTTTATTAACATCAATTCTGCAAGCTTTTTGAGCATCAGTTCTTCTGAATGGTAAATCTTTCTTCAATCTAAGAACCTTTTCTTGGAACAATCTTCTCTTTGAATCCAAGTAAACATTGCAAGGCAATCTAAGAATTGAAGCTAAAGTAACTTCAGCAGGATGTAACTTATCAATTAGAGAATCATTACTCAAATTCATTGGCTGGCCTTTCCATTCAGTTCTTAAACATTTGTTACTGTTAGGTAAAGTAGATATGGAAGGTGAAAAGTCAGGGACACTTTCCCAGTCAATATTAACCAATACTGGAGGTTTGGATGGTGATGATCTTTTACGTTTTTCCTTTTGTTGTTGTTGTTTAGCTCTTTCCTTTTCCTTTTCTTTGTCAAGATCAGTATCTTCATGGTTATTGTTATTAATTGAAGATTCTTTAGTGACTCTTCTAGTACGGATTCTTTCATAAGAACCGTATTCAGAATCATAATCACTACTATTGTTAAGATAATTTCTTTTTCTGTAAGTTTTTTTAGTAACACCTCCGTTGCTACTACTATTGTTGTTGTTGTTGTTGTTAGTTCTTCTTTTTAAATTAAAAGTATTAGTATATTGATTTAAGAAATTTAAAGTCAAATATTTGAAATTAGGGTCATTGACACCACTCCAAGCATTGACTTTTAATTGATAATCATTTATTTTAGCCAATGGGAAGTTGTCATCAGTATAATGGATTATCTTATTAGTAGTAGTAGTGGTAGTAGTAACTGGTTCTTCTTCTTTTTTAATAATTGGAGAAGTGTTAATGGTAGTAGTGCTACTATCCATGTCTTCAGTGAAGCTTTTTGGAGATAGTGGAGGAGAAGGGATCAATTGATCTTTGTCATTGTTAGATCCAAGAGTAATAGTAGAAGGTGATGAATGTAAAGAAGTGGTTGAAGATGACGATGAAGGTTTTGTACCAATTAGAAGATTATTGGTATTATTGTTAGAAGATTCGCTATTCATAATTAAAGGTTTATTTTTAATTGGAAATATTGAAGAGTCTTGTATAATTGACATATTGGAATAAATTGTGTATCAATAAAATATGATAAAATATGATAAAATAAAATAAAATAAAATTGTTTTTGTGTGTAGATATATATAAAAAACTAAAAAAATTTTTTCTTAACAGTGCGATGAGATGAGATGAGGTAAAAAAAAAATAAAAAAAATAAAAAAAATTATTTATTTCAGGAAATCATAAAGTTTAAATATAAAAAATTATAATTGTTTCATAACAAAATATACTAAAAAAAAAGAAATTAAATAATAAAAGAAAAGAGAAATAAAAAAAATTTTTTTCTTCTTCTAATTAAATTCTTATAATATAATAGAAATTATTTAAATCATAAAATAATTATAAAAATAACTTTATATTATTCTATTTAGTCATTTTTTTATGCTAATTCACATACAAAAATAAATTTTTTTTCTATGTTAGAAAAATTTTCTTTCACGGCCAAAAAAAAGAAACGCAGAAAGAAAAAAAAATTTTTTGTCCCACAGAATAATCAACTTATTTTGCAAAATTTTTTCATATTCTATTTTATTTTTATGATTATAATACTTTTATTATTATAATGAATTAATTTTATTTGAAAATATTTAAAATATACAAAAGATAATATCAATTGATTTCAATTGGGTGTAGGTGTATATGTCATTCAATTGGTTTCTTATCTATTTTATGTCATTACGTTCCGCCGGAAATTTCTAGATGTTTTTTTCTTTTTTCTTTTTGGTCATCAATATTCCCTTTCAAAGATTCATCAGCATCAGCAGCATCATCAGCCATATTTTACATTTAGTGCACTTATAGAATTCACTATAATACTATTATTGTAAAATTGTAAATAACTCGGCATTAATACAAAAAGAAGTAAATCAGCTAAAAAGAAATAAATCAACTAAAAAGAAATATATATATTATTATATATTATTATATATTATTATATACATAGTATATATACCAGCCAGATCGGACCCGTCCCACAACTTGTTCAAGCTTTATAGTTTGTTTATCTTAGAATTCTTTGGTAAATCAACGGCCCATAAAACTGCTGTGTACAGTCACATGATTACATGATAGGCAACAGGTGCCACTAGTGTGGTAATGAGGTCCTGTCAACACCCGGGGTATCACTGAATTTTGAAACAAATTAAGCGAAAGTATAATTGATAGTATGCTGAAACTCAGAATAAAACTATATATTAAAGACTATACTATTAAATTATATTATATTATATATGTTAAGTTATGTTACTTAAATATTGTTGTATTGTTGGCACTTGTCCCATTAGTGTCCTCATTGTTGCTGTAATATCTCTTATGATACTTTCTCCCTTCCATCACACTGGAGTTATCTGTCTCATACTGACTTGTACATGAACTATTTCTAAAATTATTTCTGAAACTGTTATCATTATTGGTGCTTTGTGTATTATCCGGAGTGTCAATACTTTCGTCGTTGATAATATACTGTTCTTGTTGGCAATTAACTATATTTTGGTTGATTGGCATTGTCACAATTATCCATTGGCATTCTCCAATTGTATTGGCTAGTTCAAACATAAACATTTTAATACTACTATCTTTCCCATAGTTATCATTCACTATTGTCGTCAATGGAATTCCTAATAAAATTTCTTGTTTCCAAACATTTAAATTCCATTCATTAATTTTAATTTTAGAAACTTTTACCTCTCTGGCATCATTATCTATGGCAGCGACACCAACAACACCATTATTATTATTATTATTATTATCATACGTTGTTCTCTCATTTTGTGTATAGATTTTATAATATTCTTTGGATACGTTTGTAATTGATTGGTTTAAAAATCTTATTGGTTCTTCAAGAAACTCTCGTATCATTTTCATCTCTTCCATTGATTTAATATTCATTGATTCAAAACTCATATTTTCAATTAACTTCATTTTTTTCAACCCTTCTTTGATAGTACCACATGAATCATCGTTAACCAAACTAAACACCATTCCATACTCTGAACATTGAAAATCGTGAACATCGCTATTACTAATAATAGCTTCATGTTTATTGAAATATCGATGATTAATGTTTTTATATTTGTATTTATAGTAAAGCTGTTCAATTGCCTTGTTTCTTAATCTGTAATTATTCATCATATCGTTAATCAGACAATTATCTTGATGATTATGATAATCATTGCATAGTATTAGATTAGAGCCACTATATAATAAATTATAAAATTCTTCTTGATTATTACTCTCTTGTTTTGTTTTAATTTTCAATTCAATTACCTCAAATAGCTCTAAATATTCTTGAATAATGATTTTAGATTCGTTGCATTCTATTAATTGGTTGATCATTTGATAATAACTTTTGGCATTATTAAGAATATCCTCGGATTTTAATAATCTCAGTTGACTATAATCATTAGAAATTGTAGCAATTCTTATTGCGCTGGTGATTATTTTGAAGAAAATCATTAATATATTATAATCTAATTCTTGTAATTGTTTATTATTATTATTATTATTAATTAAATTGACAACGCCTGGATACGGGAACCAAAAGTTTATTAAATAATCACTAGCCCTGTATAACACTGATGGATGTAACTGTAATAAATTAGTAGTGAATAATTCTTCTAAGCTAATAATTAAATCATTTTTAATTCTAAATTTAATTTCTTTAATAATTCCATGATTTAATTTCCGTAATACTTGGATATTATTACTCATATCTAAGACAATGTTAGTCAATGATCGGTAACTATTCCCATTGGCTTTAAAAATTGACTTATAAAAACTATTATCATTATAGATTAATAAATTGTTATTGTCAATTAATTTTTTAAGAGAGTTAGTGTCTCTAACTTTGCCTTCATGGAATTGTTTGATTATTCCAAATGGATCTTTATTTTCATTCAATTGAGTTTTAATGATTTCCGTAATTATTTTTACCAATTTGTTTTTTTCTAATGTTTCAAATTTCGCAGTTTCATTGACTATATCTCTTATTTTGTTATTTTTAGGAGTACTTGTCAATATTGGTGCTGATATTACTAACGATAGTGATTGTTTATTATTCTTAAGAAATTTCATTGTCTGTTTGATGTTTTTCGATGGTTACCTAGAGATTAAAAATGTGGAAAAAAAAGGTAATATTATTAGAAACAATTATATATATATATATATATATATATATTTAATCAAAAAAAATGAATGAATAAATAAATTAGAAAGAAAATAAAAAAAAATATGATTTAAAATTAAAAGTTACTGATATTTGTATGTTTTCTTACCTATCTGTCATGTTGAATTTTTCAAACTGCAAAAAAAATAGATTTTCTAAAAAAAGCCGTTATCCTTAAAATAAATAGAAAAAAAAATGAAAAAATTTATGAAACATTATCTATCAAAAAATTATAGATCTTATTTCCCTTTGGTTTTTCCATCCTTATCATTTTCAAGAAGATTCTCTATTCCATCAATCACTTCTTCTAAAAGTTCATAGATCATATCACCAAACCCTGTCTTTGTCATTGTTGTTGTTTCATTAGTCACAATTGTCTGTGATATTGCACTAACAGTCTCTGTACTAACAGTAATGGAACTTGTAGTAGCACCAGTAGCATCATCAACATTGATTATTTCGGTTTCTATTATGGTAGTGTCAGTTGTCTTAATATTCACTATTGGTCCAGGCATGGTTTCTTCAGTGATTAAACTACTGCTTTCATGTTCACTAGCGACTAATGATTCAGATGGATGGTCAGTAGCTAATAGTTTGGACACTGATTCAGCACCTTGACTAGCATTGATTGGTTGAGCATTATGATACAATATATCAAGAGTTGATTGATTATCACTGTTAATAATATGTTCAATGGTAAAACTGATATTCCCTGGATAAATGTTATTTTCATGATCGACAGATTTATAATCATCCTCAGAAAGTATCCAATTTTTCTTGATATTTAAAAATCCTTTCTTAGTTCCATTATTTTTTGCTGGTGATATATTCAATTGTTCACATAAAATATTATACAACTCAATGTTATTAAATGGTTTCCATTTTTTTATGGCTTTTTTCGGTGAAATTTTTTTGGCCTTGGCTTTGAAATATGGTCCATCTCCAATGAATAAAGCTCTCATTAAAACCTCTGTGTTATTATATCCATGGACACCTTTAATTCTATAATCACCATTGTTTTTCTTCATTTCTTCTTTAGTACTAATCACATATCCAACCTTAGGCACTATCCAAATTGGGGCAATTCTAGTCTCTGAATATTTACTAACATTACCAAAATTCCATTCTTTTGGTAAATTTTCTTTCAAATAAACATTAGCGCTCAAATTATCGGATTCTATTTTATTTTTAATCGTTTCGTAAATTTCTTTAGTTTTGGATACTTCAAATGGTCGAAGTCCGTATAATGGCCATCCATCAATATGTTCAATTAAATTCATATCTACTAAATCATCTAATATTATAACTCTATCATTAGACGTTGGTGACATTCCATGGTCAGAAACAATCATTAAATTAACAATATCAGTCAAATTTCTAAGTTTTAATTCCATAACTACTGATTCAATAAATTCATCAACATATTTTAGTCCATCAATTAAAGCCTTTTTGTCACTTCCAACTCCATATTTATGCCCTAAAGAGTCTATAGTTGGCACGTACGTTAACATTAATTCTGGTCTTTTACTAATATCTCTATCTAACCAATTAATCACTTTATTTAATTTTGATGATAGTACTTCGGATCCATTGTATTTATCCACTTCTATAGGATTCCCCCAGTCAAACTGCACTTCACTTCCTGGCCACATATGTACTGCAGTGGCAATCCCGTGAATATAAGCAGTTTTCCAAATTGGTTCTCCGCCCCACCATTCTTTATCTAAACTGTTTTTTGGTTTAACATTAATGAATTGCTTTTTAGTCTCTAAATCAAAAAAAGTATTCCCCACGACTCCATGATCCCCTGGGTAAAGTCCTGTAATCATAGTCCAATGGTTAGGGAATGTAGATGATGGGAAAGATGGAATCATAAATGGAGGACCGTAACTACTAGTATAAAGGCCATCCATGAATGGAGTTAATTTTGACGATATGTAATGCGGATGAAATCCATCTAAAGATATCATTAAAGTTGAAGGATAGAAGTCAACTGTACCATTATTTAAACGTGGCTTCTTGTATCCGGTTGCTTCTTTAATTGCCATTTTTTTCTTATAGTTTGATACAGAGACTGATAACGATATTAAAGTAAATATGAAAATTAAAAGCCCAATCACATATCCACTTTTTTGTTTAGTTACTCCGGGTACAAAATGATATTTTTCAAATTCACCATTATTTTCATCATCATAATAATCATCATCATTACTTCTATTATTCTTGTAAGCTAAATCATTTAATTCTATTGCTTCCCTGGATCTGCTGCTGCCACCTACTCGTTGATAATCATTTTTTGATTTTTTAAATAATAATTTACTCACAATTTTTTCCCCTATTTTTTTAGTAGTGTTAGATGGTGATCCTTGGTTCATGAAATCCTGATTCAATATTCCATCTTCTTCTTGAACTTCGTGCGAATCACCGGTTTCTAAATGATTATCAAGTATTAAATCATCTTCGTCTTCATCAAGATCAGTTATGGGTATATCCACTTCATGCGATGTCATCTTTTTTTCTTTTTATATATAATATTATATTAATTAATCCCTAGAATCTCAACTCTTATATATATATATATATATATATATCGCTCTCTCTCTCTTCGCTTCCTTTTTATTCAAGAGTGGTTTAAATTGTTAATTAAAAAAAAAATTAAAAATCATTACAAGAAAGAAAAAATAAATTTTTTATTCTATTTTTTCTTGGATTTTGGATTTTGACTTTCTTTTTTTTTGCATCTGGGCTTCCTTTCGTATTGTGTATAGATCAAGAATGTTAATAAATAGATCTCTGTATTAATCCACTATAGGTAAATGTGATTGTAAAAGTGTTAATCTACAGATTAAGTTGAAAATAGTATCAACAAATGTATTAGGGAAATGCGAAGCTTTATATCAAATACTTAGCTCATACAAAAATGAAGCTACAATATTATTAGTGCAAGAAACGCCAAACTTTATGGTTAATTGATCATCTAAATTATATTACTTTTGAACATAAAAATATAAATGGCTTATTAAAATATTTAACGGTCCCAAGAATATATAGTAAAATATAATAATGCTAGCGTGATCCTATCTATCCCTAATATTTTGTTTGATAATTAAAATAATGCAAAAAAAAGTAAGTGCTCTCGGCGAGGTTCGAACTCGCGATCTTCAGATTTCTAAAATGTTTTCTCGTATGAGACTGACGCCTTAGCCAACTGGGCCACGAGAACAGCACTGGTAAAAAACATGTATCGCTTGTTAAGTAATAAAGGTCATATAATATACCAATTCTATGGTAAACTTTGAATTTTGTAATTTTTTTTTGCTTATAATTAAAGAAAAATTTAAAGAAAATATCACTAAGATAACTATTGATTCTATAGATATATATCTAAACAATAAATAATAAACTCTTTAATAAGGAAAATATGGATGTTGTTCCAAAATATTGGAATTTTGCGCAACTTACAACAACGCAAACACCAATACTTCTATCAAACGAAAAAGTGCATAAACTATATGATTCTATAGGATTATATCAAGGTGATTACAAAATTAATAATCGACAAAATGGGAGAATATATTTGACTAATTATAGGTTGATATACGTTGATGATCAAGATCCTTTTAATAACTCTTTGTTTGTTTATTTAATTCATGTTGAAAAAATTCTGTCATATTCAGGTTTTTTAAAATCTAGTCCTAAAATAACCATTATTTTCAAAGATCAATTACTACCAATAAATTATCAAGTAGATGGTGATCTGTCGTTGAAATTAGCACAACCACGGCAGCAGCTGTCTAGTGATAGTAATAATGAAAACTCTGAAGAAGAATTGGTTAATTGGACTTGTAAAATATGCTTTTCTAGTAATAAAATATCAAGTAATGATTATGATTTTGAAATATTAGGGAATAATGATTTAAACTCTGTTGTAAGTAATTTACCAGGGTGCAATAAATGTGGGATAGTAGCTACAAGAACACAATTAGCAAGTTCTATAAGGAAGCTGAGACTTAAAAGACAAAAACAATTGAATAAGCAAGAAGAACAAAAGAAAAATTTGATTGATTTATTTGGAGAACCTCAAATCATCAAAAATAAAAAGCAATGTCCTGTATGTACTTTTGTGAATCATCCATTAATGTTGAATTGTGAGATGTGCGGTGCAAGCATTAAAGAAAGTAATTTAACTAATATTAACACCGGTGGAACCATAAAAAAGGAATCCAAAGCAATCATTTTAATCAATACTGAAAATAAATCTGACAGTTTGGCATTTAAACAAAATTTTATTAAATTAAGTTTCCGGAACTTGAACAATGTTAAAGATTTAAAGAAAATATCTAATTCTTTACAACAATTAATAGACGATGTTAGTTACCAAGATATTCTTCTGAAAACAACACAAAATGAAAATGTCACTAAAATAATCCCTGCTGCTAATAGCAGCACTTCATCTGTGAATAGTCTTGCAACAAACACCACAGGCAGTAATAATAACGATTTAAATGTTAGGAATGGCCGTAAAGTTGGTATTTCAACTTTAGAGAAGAAACAACAAAGTGTCATTGATAATAATGGGTATATTTTAGAATCATCATTGGAAGACTTAAACTCTTTAATATCCAAGGCAAATGAATTAAAAGAATTGATTAAATCTTTTGAGAAAGTCATGGCTAATAACCCGCAAGAGTCTAAATTCATTAATAATGAAAAGAAATTTAATGATTTTATCATTAGTAATAATTTTAATTTTTTAAACAAGCAAAGTAACCTTCAATTGTATTATAAAGAGCTTGCAAGAAATTTATCATATTTCATCATAAATTATGTGTTTAACTCTGAATCATCATTACAAAATAAATCTCTGGCTAAAATGATATATTCTGGTGGTATTATTACTTTAACTGATTTATTTGCATTATACAACCGTTCTTTGGGATTTAATAATAATTTAATATCTCCAAAGGATTTATTAGAATCTGTTAAATTATTCGAAGTTTTAAAACTACCTTTAATTTTTAAAAAATTTCATAAATCGGGGCTTTTAATCATTCAAGATATTAATTCAACTGATGATAAGATTTTAAATAATATCATAGACCTTTTAGTCGCCGAAAAATTTAAACTCGCCAGTATATCAGAACCTGAGGAACTGAATAATTCAGATGATTGTGATGATAATTATGACCTTACTACTAGCAAAGGAATTTCAATTCAAAATTTATCTAGAAAATTCAATCTTAGTATTGGAATTTTAGAGGAGATTTTGAGTGTTGGTTTAACTGATGGATCTTTATTAATCGATGAAAATATCTCTGGTAATACTTATTACTTAAACGAAATAGTAGACTATTTGTACACTTTTTAAGGTAATGCTGACCATAACCTTTTTTTATTTTACAATCATTATCATTATTATATTACAACAAATATATATATATATGTATATGTATATGTATAAATTCTATCTTTTGGTATTTACTCCTGGTACTTTTAAAGCGCGTATTGATAATTTCTTAAGAGTTGAAGTTTTTCTTGGTTTTTTAGCGGTATATTTTCTTCTTCCCTTAGCAGCACCACTGCCACTAGACAGTCTACTACCACTACTACCACCACCTACTATTCTACCAGTATTCCCATTAGTAGATGAATTATCAACAGTGGTGCTAGTTTCAGCATCTTTATCAAAGGAAACACAGACTTTTTTCTGATGATTGAGAATTAGTCTGCAATTTAAATTATTAGTTTTGATATAATTATTAGCAAATCCAGCTTTATTCATTACTGGATATTCAGTGATCACTTGTTTAAGTACTAAATGAAAGAAAATTCTCAGTAAATCATTTTTAGATAAAGATTTTCCCTTACCATGTGATGATAGTCGATCATGCCCTGCACCGACAATTTTACTACTCTTAGAGCCCTTATAAACATCTTGACAATAAATAAGTGTAACGTTTTCATTTTGAATATCTTGTATTAATTTGATTATATTAATAGCATGATCAGTTACATCTTTTATGATTGCAGTTGATTGATTTTCCTTCAAACAATTGTCACATTTTTTATGACAATCTTTTTTATCAAAAGATTCATTAAAAAATCGTAACACTTGTTGACGACGACATTCAGTAGAATTCTCACAGTATTGAATCACTTGTTTCAATTTATTGATATGTTTCTCCTTTGATTGTCTATCTAATTCTCTATCTTTATTAATCAAATTAATTAACAATCTAGCATCCTGGTATGAATAAAATAAAATACAATCGGAATCTTTACCATCTCTACCAGCTCTACCAGTTTCTTGATAATACCCTTCTAAAGATCTTGGTAATGTTGCATGTATGACAAATCTAACATCACCTTTATCAATGCCCATACCAAAGGCAATAGTCGCGCAAATCACGCTAATTAGCCCATTTTGCCATTTTTTTTGAACTTCTGATCTTTCATCAGCGGTCATACCTGCATGGTAATAAGCGGCTCTTATTCTGTTACTGCTCAATTGCAGAGCAATTTGTTCACAAGAATTTTTCGAATGACAATAAATGATACCAGTTTGATTTCTATATTTAGATAATATTAAATCTTTAATATCATCAACAAACAGCCTAGTCTTTTTCTTTAATTTATAAAATAAATTAGTTCTATTGAAACTTTGTTTGAAAAACTCTGGTTGTCTCATGTTTAAATTATGAACAATATCCATTTGAACTTGTTCGTTTGCTGTGGCTGTTAATGCCATTACTGGGATATCACTATAAGTTTCTTTAAAAAATCTTAATGCTTGATAGTCAGGTCTAAAATCATGCCCCCAAGAACTGACACAATGGGCTTCATCAATGACAACTCTTGCCAACAAATTGTTGGAGTATAATTTATTAATGGTGTTTTTCGCCTTTTTAGATGCGCTAATCATTTCCGGTGACAAATATACTAATTGCAATGATCCACCAGCAAATAATTTGAAAGTTTCATTTCTTTCCTGGGCACTTCCTTTAGAATTAATGTATGCTGCTGCAATGTTATTATTTTTCAAATGTTGAACTTGATCCTCCATCAATGATATTAATGGAGATATCACTATAGTCGTTCCGTGAGTCTTACCAGAATTTATAATTGCTGGTAATTGATAACAAAGAGATTTACCGCCACCAGTTGGCATTAACACAAAAACATCAGAGCCACTTAATGTTGCATTCATTGCTTCTAATTGATTAGGTCTAAAATTCTTTAATTTAAATTTCTGTAAAAGCTTCTGTCTTAATTCTTTTGACCATTTAAACCGTTCGTTATTGATCTTTTCGCTATTAACGTTGGTCATACTGTTATTATTAGAAAATAGTAAATCATCATCATCATCTGACAATATTTCATTATCACTGTATATGATATGTTGTTGTTCCTGAGGGATTTCATCATTTACATCGATTATTTCTAAATTATCAAACTCTTGATCAGATTCAAGATTGATTATTTCACGTTCGTCATTAAAATTGGATTCAATGTCTACCAAATTACCTCCATATATTAAATCATCGTCATCGTCATTTTCAGAATCAACACTTATAAATTCACTATCTTGAACTTTTTTATTAACATCAGTTACTTCTTCATCGGTGCCTATCATATTAGAATATTGGTCTTCATCTTCCTCATCAAATTCTTGGTCGTCTTCGTAAGTGAAATCCTCGTCGTGAGTTAAAAATGATTCGTCATTACTTATGAAGTTTCTATCATCAGTATTAGCGGTGTCATTACCTTCTTCTTCTGGAGTTAAAAGTAATTTAGGATTATCTAAATTATCAACTGTAGTAGATTTCTTAGAAACACTTGTTATCGTTGTCGTAGTAGCATTTTCACCATAATCTGATTCATTTTCATCGGCTGATTTATTATAATAAATTGAATCAAAATGCTCAGTTTCAGATAAAATGTTTTCTAATAAATTAGCTGATTTTACTTTATTGATTTTAGTTCTTTCTAGCGATGTAGTTTGTTGTGGAGGTGACATTATATCTGTATCTGCGATTGATACATTATCAATTGGTGTTGAAGTGATGTTTATAATATCAGCTTTTGAAGTTGATATACTATTTAAATTTGATGTTTCAATATCAATTTCATCATCCACACTTGCAATTTCTAATTGAAGAAGTTCATTTTTTTCACTCTTCAGTAATTCTGATAAACTCTTTGATATAGAATTTAGGTTCATTTCTACTAATATTTCAATTTTAGTTTTCATTAATTTTATAATCTTAGCTTGACAATTAATCGTCTTTTGAGAAACCAAGTTATCAACAGGTATTTCTTTCTCGTTATTACTCTTCTGAGTTTTAGTGGATATTTTATCATTGGATGGTTTTTGTTTTGATGGTGATGATAATTTCTGTCTTTTGTGAAACGATGATGATGATAATGGTTCTTCACTGTTAATTTTTCTACTTTTTGGTGATGATTTTTGTCTATCATTCAATATCTTTGGTAATATTCCTATATTATTTGTACTTTTATTGACACTTTTATTGATATTGTTTTCATTAAAAGTTAGATCAATAAACGCTTCATTTTGATTTGGTTCTAGAAAAAAAAGTTAGTATTAAAGAAAAACTGCTTGCTCAACTAAAAGTTTGTAATTATAATAATAATAATAATACATACTATCAATAGTATCTCTATTTTCAGATACTAGTCTATTATTATGATCATTTTCAGCCTCTTCATCGTTGTCATCTAATAAGTTTAATGCTTTAAGACGAAGTGTATTGATCGTTCGATCGCTGCTGCTCATACTATTCTTACCCGCGGTTGATGATAAATTTTTTGATATATTGAGTAATTTTTCATTAAAAAACATCAAGCCTTCTTTCTTGGGTATATTACTCTTATTCTGATCTACCCAACGCGTATGTAACAGTAAGTTATTCGACATCTCTTTATGGTTTAATATCTTTTAAATCTAAATAGTTTTAAGCGATGAGTTTCACTTAATAATTTATTTTGATTTTTTTCTAACGTTTATTTTTTTCCCGCTTATTTATTTTTTTCGGGACAAGAAATTATACTTAATATTTACTAATAGCGCTTTAACAAAAAAAAATAGTATATTTATAATGAATTTACTATATATCTATAAATAAACCATGTTGATATTCTCAAAAGAATCACCTAAATCTTTAAAAATCAAAGAATTATCTAAGAAATCTGTATTCTCACGAGAATAAATTTCACTGATTAATTCATTTTCTTTTTTTATATCAACAGAAGTAGTGATCAATTTATAATCAATGCTGTTATCACATTTATGAATCACTTGGAAAATCATATCACAGATTTCAATTCTTATTAATTTAGGGTATACTTTCAATAATGAATCCAAAAAGGATTTATAACTATGTATTATCCCTAATTTATATTCATCTATTGATAATTTAGAAACTGCTTCTCTACATATTTTCTTAATTTTATAATTTATATTACTAGGGACTTTATGCGCATCACCATTAGATATCAAAGTGTTCATTAAAATGAGTAGCCCCTTGCTTTTAATAAAATCTCCTGATTCATCATTGATTATTTTGAGATATCCTGTCTCTGAATTAGTTGATATTACTTCAGATGCAAAGAAATTAACACCACAATGATAATCATATCCAAACCATAATCTAATAAATGAGACCCAGTTATTAAAAGTTAAATTCGCCGAAAATGTTTGTATTTCATCTCTGATATCTTCATTAATATCTTCGTGTAAAATTTTAATTTGATTATTAAAGTTTTTGCAACTATCACAATTACAATTGAAAAATTTTTTAATCATCATATTCGGAACATCTTTCATCAATCGACCGTATCTTTCGGACCCAGTATTATTTATTTTGATGGTTTTCAAAGTTTTATTAAACATTTTCAAAGATATCATTTCATTAACAATTTTATTTATGAAAGAATTTTCTATGGGTAATTCACCATCTTGTAATACTTTATCATAAACTTCCCAATAATTTTCACTGGTCTTAGAACGATAAGTGTTCCTCGTTAATAATTCTTGAGTCACTGCCCATTCGCGTTCATCTTTAATTTTCAATAAATAGGGCTCATCATGGAAATCCAGTAATTGGAAAGATGTGACATTATTGTATCCCGATACATAACCTTGACCAACAGTATCTAATAACAATGCTTCTATACTTGTGAGATAAGTTAGAATAAAATTGAAAATATAATTTAGAAAGCAAATATTCATATTAACCACAGGTGTTATTTGAAATTCTTTCAAATTATTTAATGTTACTCTAGAAGGTTCAAATTCAACTGTAGTATCTAATAATTTTTTCAATTTTAATGATGGATTAACAATTCTTTCATTGCAATATATGGATAACCTTTTCAAATTTGAACATTTACCGATAAATTTGAATACACTATCACCGATTTTATACATTTCTTGACTAATAATCATAAATATTAAATCTAATTCTAAAGTTAGTGATACCACAGAGTCTAATTTTAAACTAGTTTCATTTACTAATAACTCCAAATTATTATAGAAAATCTCGCTTGAACTTAAAAGTAAAAATATTGATGTCACTCGATTACTGAATAAACGTCTCCAAGAATCTGTCATTGGGAAATGTGCAATCTCCTTATAAGGTACTCTATAAATATATTCATATTCTTGTGATACTGATAAACAGGTATCCAATTGCTGATAAACCACATCTTTAAGCCAATATACTCTAATATCAGAAGTTATCAGCATCACTTTGCATAGTAATTCATAATCCTTAAAATGGATCTTCTTGATATTATCACAAACATTAAGTATTTTTTCAACAATAATATTAATCAAATATAAATCAAATTGAACATTTTCGTCAATTGATAAATCAATGAAAACTTCTTTGACTAAATCCCGAGTTTCTTCCTTTTCCAAACTATTAATTAAACTTTTAATCTTTGAATAAACTTGTTCGATTCTTAAAAAATTAAATCTAGCTAATGAAGAAGTTTTATTATCAATGAGTTTCTGTTTCGAGGGGCAATCATAATCAATCCCTATTTTCCCAATAATATGCCGATGCAGTATTCCTAGATGCAGCCAATCTATTATTTCAGGGACATTTAATATTTTATAATCTTGAATAAGTATTTTTTTGTATAGTTTCTTTTGGATAAGGTCATGGAATTGTTTATTAGTGTAAGCTAATTGAATTAAATCATGTTGAGGAAGATAAATTATTATTTCTGTTATAATTTCAATTGGCAATTCATCCAACCTCATTATTATTTGGTATTATTTTGCTTATCATTAAAGATATAGATGATTGATTGTAAATATTGATATAGAGCCTTTTTTGATTTTTTGAGGCTCGCTCTATTTTGTGAGTAGAAAAGAAATAGAAGAAAAAATGGGACAGAAAAAATCCACCCATTTGGATTTTTTCTCCTATGCATAATTTTTCAACATGAATCTCTCAATTTCTCTTATTTGAAGTATTTTATTTATATACATATTGAACTGTAATTATTAGAGATGTTAGTATAAGGATTAGTATTTAAAATTTGTTTTTATCTTATTTAATTTAGTTTGTTTTCTTATGATATTTTTTTTTTATTTTTTTTATTTTAGAAATAGACTAATATTTTAATCATTATTATTTTGAATAAGATGTAAGGAATTAAAATATATTAAAAAAAGTAAACAAAAAAATTTTTTCTTATTAGATTATTAAAATACTAGTTACTATAGAAAATTTAGAGAAAATGTAATAGTTGTTTGAAGTCTATAGAGACTTAAAGTGATTGTAACAACAGAGGTCGATCTAATTCAAAGTTTTATGGCTGCCATTAGTATGATATAGTAGAAAAATAAAAAGGCATTCATGATTTACAATTTTTTCCTAATAAGTGAATGTCCTAGTGCTACATTAGTGAGTGGTTATAGCTAATTACATAAATGATATCAATTCTTGACAGTTTTCGACCATTCATATGGTATTGATTTTCAGATCGATCTTCGTTTTTTTCCTAACAACTTTTTTTTTTCTTTGAAAAATATTTTTTTTTCAAGAAAAAATGGAGAAAAAAACAAAAAAAAAAAATTGGTATTCAGAAAAAAATAAAAGATGAATAAATAGATAGATACAAATGTTCTATAGAGATTATATAGATATTCAACTAAATATTTATCTTAATAACTTCGAAAAAAATAAAAAAAGATGATTTCATTCCGTAAAGAATTAATATTCAAAACTACTAGACCAATATATTTTCCAACTAGAGGGTTTCATAAAACTCTGAAAATACTAGCAATAGAAGAAGGATCAACGGAGCAGGAAAATAAGACAACTAATAAGAAGAAAAGATTAACACCATCACAAAAACGTCGACAACAGGCAGAATTGGCACGTAACAGTATAAGTGATATATTTGAATTTTTAAGAAATGGACCAACTGAAGAAGAGTTATCGAAAGAAGCGAAAGAACCTATAGATTATCCATGGCTTTATAAAGATATAAGTACCAATTTCAAAAAATTGACTTATAATCAATCACAAAACTTAATCAATGAATTAGATACTTTAAAATTCCAAGATTGGCAAAAATTGACTAAAGATCAAAAAAGAGCTTTATATTATATATCATATGGTAACTGGGGGCCTAGAAAGGACTTGAAAGATCCTACTAAAGATATCAACCATTATATTCCTGAAGATTTACCATTTAAGGCCAATAATTATGTACCAATAACGGATAAAAAAAACCAAATCGTTCATAAACTTAAACCTGTTAATCTTTTATTAATCACTCCTGAACGACGTGAACAATTTGAAAAAAGTATCAGATCTTTCGATCCTTATTCTCAATTAGTGATAATTATTGCATTTGTTGCTAGTGGATTTGCTTTGATTAATGATTTATATAACGGCGATGATTTAGTCATTGACGAAAATAATCTTAGGAATACAATTGATAATGTTGGCGATGAAGTAGAAAGTGTTGAATGGATCAATGATGTTGAGAAGAAGTTAAGTTGTGATAAAGAACATGTGCAAGAACAAAAACCTGCTGATGCTGATACTCATAATAAAAGTAGTAGAAAATGGTATTTATTATGGCTTAAATGAGATTATTATTTTTTGTACCCACTGAATTGGAATATGGTCTTTTGTAATAAAAAAGGCAAAAAATGAAAAAAATTCAAGAATTTTTTGTTGAAAAACAAAAAAAAAAGAAAAAATTCCCTTTGCCACTCTGATGCCAGTGATATAAAAAGATCCCAAAAGACAAGAAATTTCATACAAAACATTATACGTATAAAAATATAATATAAAATAATCATATAAATATATAAATAAACAAAAAATATATCATTTAAATAGAATAAAGATAATAGTAATAAAAAGTTGTTCATAACATCAGAATCTATTAATTGATTCTAATACTATCTAGATTCAAAAGAATTTGTACCATATAAAAATAATTCCTGAGTGAAAAAGTCTAAACCAAAAGAAGTTCTGCCTCCTGTTTTAAACCAGTATTTTCAATAACAAGATATCCCTCGAAGAAATAGATTATCAATAGCAATAAATAATAATAATAATGTCAACTACAGCTAGAAGAAGATTAATGCGTGATTTCAAGGTAAGTTAATTCATTTCATTACATTTCAGTTCAATTTTATTAATTATAATAATTTTTTTTCCTTTATTTCCTTTATTTGTGTCTCATGAAAGAGTTTTAATATTGACCATATATATTTTATTAGCGAATGCAACAAGATGCTCCTGCTGGACTCAGTGCTTCACCATTACCTGATAATGTGCTTGTATGGAATGCTGTGATAATTGGTCCATCTGACACCCCGTTTGAAGATGGGACTTTCAAATTGAAATTAACTTTTAATGAACAATATCCTGATAAACCTCCTGCAGTGAAGTTTATCAGTAAAATGTTTCATCCTAATGTTTATGCCAGTGGTGAATTATGTCTTGATATTTTACAAAACAGATGGTCTCCTACTTATGATGTTGCTTCTATATTAACATCAGTCCAATCTTTATTAAATGATCCTAATACTGCCAGTCCCGCTAATGTTGAAGCTGCTAATTTGTACAAAGACCACAGATCACAATACATTCAAAGAGTCAAAGAAACTGTTGAAGAAAGTTGGGAAGACGATTTCGATTAATGATTCTGTTTTTATTTATCTAATTAATTTAATCTAATATTTATTTATGTATTTAGAGTTACTGTGTAAAAAAAAAAAGATGCAAATATTTATATCCTTTAGAAATGACAATAAATATATTCAAAAAAAAAAAAAAAAAAAAAATAAAATAACATGCATGTATTAAAAAGTAATTATTATTTATTATTTATAAGATTATTCTGAATCTGATCCAAGATATTGGGCATAATCTTCTGCAGAAGCAAATATCGGTAAATCTTTCATTTTCTTTCTCTTATTTTTCTTATCGTTATTACCACCCTTTGATCTCTTTCTAGAATTATCATCACTTGAAATATCAATATCCTCATCACTAGATAATTCATCATCATCATCTTGTTTAAACAATTCGGCAGTTTCTTGATCATCCTCATCATCATCGAATCCAGAAAAATCATCATCCTCATCATCATCGTCGTCAGCGTCATTGTCGTCTTCATCTTGTGATATTTCTGCTTTAAGTGATTTGATTAATTCGTTTTCATCACTGTCACTGTCACTATCATCACTGACATCATTTGCTTCATCATCATCATCATCATCATCGTCATCATCTGAGAAGTCATCATTATCTAATGAAATATCTTCACTACTGAAACCTTCTTCTTCATCAGCACCTTCATCTAAATCCGGTCTTGATGAAACTAATGCTTTCCAAACTTCATCTTCATCCAAATCACTACCATTACCATCATCATCATCTTGATATTCACTTTCTCCTTTGACTAATTTAGCATTAAATTTCTTATTCTTGAAGAATTCATGGAAGAATTTTTCTTCTGGTTTAATGTCACTAGTTTTAGTTTGTAACCAATCTTTCATATTGACTGGAACTTGATCTTTTTCTAATTGAACACCTGTAGCCTTAACTAATAAATTACCAGTTTGAACACCTCCTAAAGGTTGCATGATAGATGTACCTCTAGTTTGTTGTTTTTGTTTAGGATTCTTATAAACAAATTTATCTAAGAAATGGGATAATGTGTATAATCCAAGGTCTGGTTTAACTAATTCATCATCATCTTTATCTTCAGAGAATAATTTTTCCACATAAATTTTAATAGTTGGATGAAAATGCTTTAAGAATTGTATAGCTTCCCATAATGAAGTGTTATCAGCATGTGCATATCTTGGATCTCTCTTGGTGAAATCATATGGTTCTGAATCTTCTTCATTTTTAACAATTTCTTCATCTAATAATTGACGGATTTCTGGCTTACTCTTTTTAAGTTGGATTAGTAAGTAAAACATACCAGCGACAGCACCAATATTTAACCAATTGAAACAAACTTGTACGATTCTTTTAATGAATGCTTTAATTCTTGAGATATCAACATCTCTTTTCAATGATTTATATAATAAATTTAAGTAAAGACTCTGTTTAGAACTATTCACTAATTTGTCACTAAGTAATGATTCGTATAATGCACGGTAGTATCTATCACTGTTTAAACCCTGAGTAGAAACAATATGGTTAATTAAGGATAATGCTTGAATATTAGTATTGAAGTTAGCTCCATGGGCAATCTTGTATAAATTGTCTAAATGTTCAGAGTATACTTCATTTGGTAAATCTGCAAATGGGAAAGCTCTATTAAGACCGGATAAAATTGCTGAAAATAATTTAGAATTTTGTTCTTCTTGAACTTCCAGTTCAGTTTTAACCACTGCAGCCACGGATTTACCACCTTTCTTACCTCGCTTGAAACCTTTACGACTGTCAGCCTTTTTACGACCAGTATTGGACACAGTACCAATGATATCATTTTCTTCTTCAGTTTTACCTTCTTCGACTTTCTTATTACTTATTAACAATGTTTTGAATAACACAAAGTAAGATTTAATTAAGGTATTAGCTAAATCTGGTTCTTTTCTTGTCAATATAGTTTGATTCAAAGTTAACACGGAATAGTATTTACCGTTGTAACTCTTGTCATAGTTTTTATTCAAGAAATCTATAATGGCCTTAACAATGATTTTTTTCATAGCTGGATGAGATTGTTCTAATTGTAAAAGTAAATAAGAACTCTTGGAACTGACTTGATTTTCTATATCACCTAATTTATTAATACCTAAACTTAATAAATTCTGTTCTTGTTCAGGGACTGCAGTTAATAATTCAAAGATATAAGAAATTGTATTCATTTTAACAAATGGAACAGTATCATGGGATAATTTTTCTAAAGTTTCTAATAATTGGAAAAATTTATTCTTTAAGAAATCTTCATAGTAATACAAGATCAATTGTTCCCTGCTCAAAGATCTGGCTAATATTTGATTCTTGAAGTATTTTAATTTTCTATCTTTAGGTAATAATCCACTAATAAACAAATCTTTGAGAGAATTAATAGCTTGAAGTGCAGCGTTTCTTGATTTCTTACTACAGAAAAACACTAAAGTTTCTAATGACTTCATGTTGTACAATGGTGCTTCTTGAGTCATAAGGGTCAATGCAGAAATTTTATCGTTCAAAGTACCACCAGTTAAAATATCTTGAAAAAATTTCTTTTGTGATGATTTTTTAGAAAATTCTTCATAATATATTTTGTTTTCTTCTTCTGCGTATCTTTTGGCAGTTTGATATAATTCATCTATATCATATGATTTAACTAATTGTTCATTTTTAGGAATGGAAACTTTTGGTAAGTCTTGTTGGATATTATACCAGTCTAAACTTATTGGTAAACTTAGTTTACCAGTATCAACGGTAGTCATAGTCTTCATTTTTTCTTTCTTACTGACTTCTTTAACAGGCTTCTCGACTGCTGGGCTTTCTTTTTCTTTTTCTTTTACTTTTTCTTCTTCCTCTTCACTGCTTTCATCTTCGTCTTCATCTTCTTGTTCAACCTCACCATCTGGAATAGTTTCTAATTCTCCAGTAAAACCAATTTTATTTATGAAGTTTTCTAAATCAGCCTTATTGATGTCTTTAGAACCGTCATCATTATCGAATTCAAGAACTTCAATAGATTCACCGTCATCATCGATTTTAGTAGTATTACTCAGTTCATTTAAATTTTTGACTAAATCAAGATCTGATTCATCAGCTCCTAATTCTAAAGCTTCAGTTCTAATATCATCTTCAGATATACTAGACTTCTTCTTTTCTTTCTTATCCTTTTTGTCTTTTTTTCTATCCTTTTTGTTCATTTTATTGTTTTTACTCTTCTTTTTATTATCATGTTTGACATTGTTAGTGTCAAGCTTAGCTTGCACTTTGTCCTTCAAAGAAGCAATGTTTAAACCTTCCATCTTGATAGTTTTTTGGTTATAGAAAGTTAATCAGTATTTAGAAGTAAAAGACAAAAGAGAAAAAAAATTTCAAAACTTTTTAAAAAAATTTTCGTTTAAAGTAAAAAAAATTTTTTTTTTCATCCTCATCTGCTCGGAATTTTAAAGAGATCACATGAAATACATACAAAATCATAGTAATTCCGGTAGATACAACTAATATTTTTCATATTATTTTATATCAATAATTCACGTTAAATAATGCTTTTTTTTTTAAGTTTTTTTTTATTCATTTATTAATTAATCATATTTATATAGTTACGTATTTTATTTCAAAGAAACAGAGAGAAAAGAAAAAAAGAACAAAAATTAACTTCTAGCAACAAATCGTCTACCAGAAGCGGTCTTTCTCTCAATTTCAGATTCTTCCTGATCTGGCTTAGCTCTATTCAAAATCTTCAAGTATTCAAGTACTCTCTTTCTCATACGAGAGTGTAAGTAAGCTTTAGAACATTTGATATGGTAATGGAAATAAGTTCTGAATAATTGAATTTGAGAAATTGTGTTTTCTCTTTTTTGAATCACTAAATGTCTAGGGAATAAAACGAAAGTGACAAACCCTTTTTCATATTTAGAATTACTAACAGTAGATTGGCCATACTGAAAATTAGCAAATTCTGGTAAGTTTCTTAATTCTAATGGTGGTTCAGATTGAGAGTATAATACTTGAGGAACATTTTGAAGGGATCTCTTTCTAGCATCCACGAATTCTTGCAAGAAAACACTACCAAAGATTTTATCAGTTTCATCTTTGAATAATGCAGTGAATATAACAGTAACTCTATCGTTAGCTGCCTTAATATAAATAGTTTCATCTTCACGGTAATTAATCACAGAAATAGTTTCATTTTTATCTTGTTCAGGGGCATAAAGGTCGGTGTTTTTGGCAACTGCTTCATTAGCTAAAACGTCATATCTTTCGAAGGCTTTGTGAAATGGAGCAGCAAGAGCATATCTTTTCATTAATGCTAATTTTTTAATTAATTCTGTTCTTTCAATTTCTGGTAATTTTTGTAATTCAGAAAGATCAATCAATAATGAGAAATTGTAACCATTTTCTGGTTGACTAGATACTTGATAAACGGCATTGCTAGTATATACTTGATTTAAATAACTTAAAACATCACCGTATGTCACCAAATCATTGAAACATTTTAAATAAAGCGAAAGGTAGATTTTTGATTTATCTTCATGATTAGGCGTCAAAATGTGGAATAAAGTATTATCAAAATCTGACACAATTCTATCTAATGATGTGAATCCTTCTGGACCATTAGAAATAAGCTCTGTTAAAGTTTTTTCTAACGAAAGATTTGAATTTTCTAAATTTAACATTTTTCAATTGTTATGTAAATATATATATATGTTAATTTGATATAACAGTATTCCTCTATGTATAATGATGGTTATATCTTTCTCATCTGTTATACTTGATTCATTTGATTGAATTTTTCTTTTTCATTTCTTTTTTTTTCTAATTTGGTGTTATTTTTGAATTTTCGATTTTTCGCCCCTATATTAAGAGGGTGACCAGCGGGAAATTTGCTATAATTTACTATGGGGAAACTGAAATTTCCCCATAGCTTTAACCACTATTGGGACGATTTATAGTATATTTTTTTTAAGGATCTTCATTAATTTTGTTTTGAAATATTTAAAAGATAACAATTGATAGAAATCTAATAGAATATATACTATTACTGTTGATGTTTACTGATAAATTGAATAATTGTTTGCACTATTAATCTAGTTTCTTCCTGCAGTTTTTATAAGGAAAATCTGCTTCAACATCCAAAAAAATTGAATCAAAAAAATAGAAAATAGAAAATATATTTAGTTAGTGGACACACGCATAAAGCATATAGTTTTTAGAGGTCAAGAATGATTAACTAAAAAACCTGAGAACAAAGGTAAAAAAACTAAAGACGCCATCTTTATAAACAATATTAGATCCTCTTCACTACTAGAGTAATATATAACTACTGATAATTCAAAATAATAATATTATATTAAAACAACTTCAAAAAAAAACTAGCTAATCGGAATAAAAAGAATACTGAATCAATGAAATAAAATCCCATTAAGTCAATGAAGTCCAATCACGATTGAATTCTTTCAACTCTAATAATAAAAGATTATCAATATTAACTTTTAATTGCTGACCCTTTTGTGCGCAAATCGTATTCAACATCACATAATCATTGTATAAAGCATTTAAACAATCTTTCTTAACGCTTATATTATACATATCTTTATAAAAAGAAACTGCTTGGAATTTGGTACTTGATATTTTTGATATAGAGAAACCAAAATCTATATATTTAATTGAAGAAGGATCTTTAATTAAAATATTGTTCCCATGGATATCCCCGTGAATAACACCACTCATATGAAATGAGTGTAAAGTATTCACAAGCAATGTCACTATTTCGGAAGTGAAATTTGAACTTGGATAGTCTTCTAAGAGCGTATAATTTTTAAGAAATTCCATTTCCATGTAAGGGC